>PISX010006242.1:27388-68541 GCA_004024625.1 Mellivora capensis
GGACATGAACAGACATTTCTGCAAAGAAGACATTCAGATGGCCAACAGACACATGAAAAAGTGCTCCACATCACTCGGCATCAGGGAAATACAAATCAAAACCACAATGAGATATCACCTCACACCAGTCAGAATGGCTAAAATTAACAAGTCAGGAAATGACAGATGCTGGCGAGGATGCGGAGAAAGGGGAACCCTCTTACACTGTTGGTGGGAATGCAGGTTGGTGCAACCTCTCTGGAAAACAGCATGGAAATTCCTCAAAAAGTTGAAAATAGAACTATCCTATGACCCAGAAATTGCACTACTGGGTATTTACCCTAAAGATACAAACGTAGTGATCCAAAGGGGCACATGCACCCTAATGTTTATAGCAGCAATGTCTACAATAGTCAAACTATGGAAAGAACCTAGATGTCCATCAACAGGTGAATGGATAAAGAAGAGGTGGTATATATACACAATGGAGTACTATGCAGCCATTAAAAGAAATGAAATCTTGCCATTTGCAATGACGAGGATGGAACTAGAGGGTATCATGCTTAGTGAAATAAGTCAATTGGAGAAAGACAACTATCATATGATCTCCCTGATATGAGAAAGTGGAGATGCAACATGGGGGTTGGGGGGTAGGAAAAGAAGAAAAGAAACAAGATGGGATTCGGAGGGAGACAAACCATAAGTGACTCTTAATCTCACAAAACAAACTGAGGGTTGCTGTGGGGAGGGGGATTGGGAGAGGGGTGTGGGGTAATGGACATTGGGGAGGGTATGTGCTATGGTTAGTGCTGTGAAGTGTGTAAACCTGGCGATTCACAGACATGTACCCCTGGGGATAAAAATACATTATATGTTTATAAAATATTAAAAAATTCAAAAAAATTATTATTTTTGAGTTTTGAGAGTTCTGTATATAATCTAAACACTAGTCTTTTGTTATCCATGTGGTTTGCAAATATTCTTTCACCAGGTAGTTTTTACTTTCATTCTCTTCATAGTGTCTTTCTTGGAGCAAACATTTTATTTTATTTATTTATTTTTAAAAGATTTTATTTCTTTATTTGAGAGAGAGGCAGTGAGAGAGCATGAGCGAGGAGAAGGTCAGAGGGAGAAGCAGACTCCCCGTGGAGCTGGGAGCCTGATGCGGGACTCGATCCCGGGTCTCCAGGATCATGACCTGAGCCGAAGGCAGTCGTCCAACCAACTGAGCCACCCAGACGTCCCTTGGAGCAAACATTTTAAATTAATAATGAGATCTTGCTATTTTTTTGTATGACAAGTAACTTTTAATTGAAACCTGGACATTTTTTATTATGTTACAGGTCTCTGGGTTTTACAGAAATCTCTTTTAATTGGCTTTTTCTTCCTGACACTGCTTTTGCTAGGAAAAAATTGAGTTTTCTCTCTCCTTAATACCAAATAGGAGTACTACATAGTTTCCTTGGCTTCCATTGACACCCAAATTTGGGGATTTTCCTCTTTCCTATTGAGCAGAGATGGGAATTTTCAATTCTTCTTGTGTCTCCATATTGCTATTGTGCTCCTAACTCTCAATTAGACTTCTGACATTAGCACTTGGGAGTGGAAGTGCTACTTCAGGATGGCTTGAAAGTTCAGGCTTTCCATGTCCTCTCTACTAATACTACCTAAGGAGAAGGTAATTTGATACTATCAGACAGGAATGAAAATCTTGGTTTTCTCCTTGCCTCTGTGGCCTTATCTATATCACTCTGGCAATAGAGTTGGGTGCATTTTCACAGCCTCTTAAGGTTGGAAGTCAGCTTCCTTACGTTGCCTTTGCTGATGTGGGTGGGGTAGTGGTCATTCCCCGCCCCTTCCCGAGGTGTTTGCTTTGAATAGACTGTTACATCTAAGAATATTACTTTCTTGTCAAGTTGCATTTTTGCTGGTCTTTTTCTTTTTCTTTTTTTTTTTTAAGATTTTATTTATTTATTTGACAGACAGAGATCACAAGCAGGCAAGAGAGGCAGTCAGGGAGAGAGAGGAGGAAGCAGGCTCTCCACGGAGCAGAGAGCCCGATGTGGGGCTCGATCCCAGGACCCTGGGATCATGACCAGAGCCAAAAGCAGAGGCTTTAACCCACTGAGCCACCCAGGCACCTCTTTGCTGGTCTTTTACTTGAGAGAGCAGGCTTTGGTCAGATCATTCTTGACTGTGCCTATTGGTGTTGTTTCCATCATTTTAGGCACTAAGTCTTTGATATGTGATGCAAAAAGAAGACCCAGGGTAGTAAGCACTGTATATTCTTGGGTTGCAAGTTTCCTCAATGCTACTATTCTAAGAGTCTTCTTAAATTGTTTTTTATAAAATATCCAGCATTTTTAGATGTAGTTAGCAGAAGGTACAGGAGCAAAGTAGGCCTACTTCATCCTTTCAGACTGGAATTTAAGTTATATTTTAAGATACTTTTTGAAAGACACATTATTATTTTCTATATCAGAGTTGTAAGAATATTTCTAGTAGTTTCAACTAAAATAAAGGAAAGCATCTTTATCATTGTTTTGTATATAATTTTGTATAAATTTAAGACCAAATAAAAATGAATGGTATCTCCTGATTTGACATTCTGGAGAGAGTGAGAGTGATACATTCAAGATATATATTCAGGATATGTTTGCCTTGAAGCAATAATAGAGATTAAGAAGGAGAGAAATAACAGACCATGCATTAGGCTATATTTGAAAAACCAACCCATTGAGCTAAACTATTAAAAGAGCAACTTGTACACATTTAAATGCTTGAAAGTGAAATATTCTAGAAAAGAGGTCAATCTGGAGAGTTGATTACTATATTTAATGTCAACTTGAAATTCATTCAAACATGTGAAAACATCAATATCTGAGAGCTTGCTCAGATATGTGAAAATGCAATTGAATGAATTAATTACAAAATATGGAAAATGTCTTGCTAGCTGTGAAATGATATGGGATGGAAAATACCTTCAGGAGTTTTGAACTTTACAAAGATCTTTATTTGGCTATATGTCCCTTTCTTTTCTCCTCTTTCATCATTTCTTTAGGAAAAGATATATAAAAGGCATAAAAATATTAACTTCTATTTTTGGAGGCTTGCCCAAAATAAGAAAAGAAGATGCACATTGCTTTTTAAATCAAGCTTTGAAATAGTCATTGAAATAGTCAAGATACAGAACATTTCTATCAGCACCTGCATTCCCCATTTATCACTCTCTTCTTACATGCCTTCTCCTTAAACTCTAGCACCCACTAATCTGTTATTCATATCTATAGCTGTATTATTTTAAGAATATTGTATAACTGTATTCATACTGTACATATTTTAGGTTTAGTTTTTACTCAGCATACTTCTCTAGAGATTTATGCAGGCTTTTTTGTCTCTTAAAAGTACTTCTGGGGGCACCTGGGTGGCTCAGTTGGTTAAGCCACTGCCTTCAGCTCAGGTCCTGATCCTGGAGTTCCAGGATCAAGTCCTGTATCAGGCTCCCTGCTCAGCAGGGAGTCTGCTTCTCCCTCTGACCCTCCCCACTCTCGTGCTTTCTCGAGCACTCTCTCTTTCTCTCAAATAAATAAATAAAATCTTTGGGAAAAAAAAGTACTTCTGTATTTATTGTTGAATTGGATTCCATGATTTAGTTGTACCAGCATTATTTATTCACATGTTAAAGAATATCTGGATTGCATCCAGGTTTTGTTATTATGAATAAAGTTGCTCTACACATTTATATATAGGTTTTTGTATGAATGTATATTTTCATTTTTCTGAAATTAATTCCCAGGAAAGAAATATGCTGGTTGTATGGAAGTTTATTTTATTTTATTTTATTTTATTTTATTTTATTTTATCTTATTTTATTTTATTATTTCTTTTCAGTGTTCCAGCATTCATTGGGATGTATGGAAGTTTCTTGTTTACATGTTACTACTTACTTATCAGAACAGCTAAAAATAAATTTAAAAAAAGAAGTGACAACACCAAATGCTGATGAAGATGTAGAGAAACTGGATCACTCATACATTGCTGATGAGATCAGTAAACTTACACAGCCACTGAAAAACAGTTTCATAGTTCTTTCAAAACCCACCAAACCTCAAATCAATTTTAAACCCCATTTTTGAGGGACAGGCCCCCAGATTTCTGTAATTGTGGAGTTAAAGCAGTCATATAGATTAATAGTTTCTGTAATTTTCCTTATTATTTGCCCCTACCAGTAAAGTTTTTGAGTAGACTCCAGTACACACATACGTATATATGAGTATTGTATATATCTTGTTGTACCAATATAAAATGTACATAGAAATATGTAGAAAACATTTTTAAAAATGCATATAAATAATTGTAAAACAAAGTCAGAATTATGATTTAATTATTTGTTTGGTTTTATGACATTCCAGTGGTTTACCCAATGTAGCTTTCAGTGCAGCTCCTAACTGTGGAGATAGCCAGCTTAGAGTCATATACCATGAGAGCTGAAGCAGAAAATCAATGAATGATCGTATTTGAAGACCAAGACTTACATATCTAGGTATTTCTCTCTTGGTCTTTAGTCCAGTTGGCTTCTATGATGAGAGCATTAAAATTCTCAAAAGTGGGAAGTCAATTCCCTTATGGAGTTTGGAGAAATTGCAATTTTCTGTAAAGTTCTGAGTCTTCAGCTGTAGCTATAATCAACTACCATATAATTTATGGAATGTCTCCTGACATTTTATAGTAAATGAACAGAAACTTATTGTAGGTCCAGTAGAAATAAAAGAAATATTATAGCTATATTTAGGTGACATGGAGCACTTTTTCATGTGTCTGTTGGCCATCTGGATGTCTTCTTTGCAGAAATGTCTGTTCATGTCCTCTGCCCATTTCTTGATTGGATTATTTGTTCTTTGGGTGTTGAGTTTGCTAAGTTCTTATAGATTTTGGACACTAGCCCTTTATCTGACATGTCATTTACAAATATCTTCTCCCATTCTGTCAGTTGTCTTTTAGTTTTGTTAACTGTTTCCTTTGCTGTGCAAAAGCTTTTGATCTTGATGAAATCCCAATAGTTCATTTTTGCCCTCGCTTCCCTTGCCCTTGGCGATGTTCCTAGGAAGAGGTTGCTGCGGCTGAGGTCGAAGAGGTTGCTGCCTGTGTTCTCCTCAAGGATTTTGATGGATTCCTTTCTTACATTGTGGTCCTTCATCCATTTTGAGTCTATTTTCATGTGTGGTGTAAGGAAATGGTCCAGTTTCATTTTTCTGCATATGGCTGTCCAATTTTCCCAACACCATTTATTGAAGAGACTGTCTTTTTTCCATTGGACATTCTTTCCTGCTTTATCGAAGATTAGTTGACCATAGATTTGAGGGTCTATTTCTGGGCTCTCTATTCTGTTCCATTGATCTATGTGTCTGTTTTTGTGCCAGTACCATACTGTCTTGATGATGACAGCTTTGTAGTAGAGCTTGAAGTCCGGAATCGTGATGCCACCAACTTTGGCTTTCTTTTTCAATATTCCTTTGGCTATTTGAGGTATTTTCTGGTTCCATATAAATTTTAGGATTATTTGTTCCATTTCTTTGGAAAAAGTAGATGGGATTTTGATAGGGATTGCATTAAATGTGTAGATTGCTTTAGGTAGCATAGACATTTTCACAATATTTGTTCTTCTGATCCATGAGCATGGAATATTTTTCCATTTCTTTGTGTCTTCCTAAATTTCTTTCATGAGTACTTTATAGCTTCTTGAGTATCAATTCTTTGCCTCTCTGGTTAGGTTTATTCCTAAGTATCTTATGATTTTGGGTGCAATTGTAAATGGGTTTAACTTCTTAAATTCTCCTTCTTCTGTCTTGTTGTTGGTGTAAAGAAATGCAACTGATTTCTGTGCATTGATTTTATATCCTGACACTTTACTGAATTCCTGTACAAGTTCTAACAGATTTGGAGTGGAGTCTTTTGGGTTTTCCACTTATAGTATCATATCATCTGCAAAGAGTGATAGTTTGACTACTTCTTTGCTGATTTGGATGCCTTTAATTTCTGAAGTATTACTTTTAGAGAAAATTATTTACCTCTTATGGAGTTTATAGAAGTCAATGACTAACTTAGTATATATTGATCTTTTCTTAAGATCTAGATTAGAATTAGAGCCGGTGAGTTTTCATGCCAAAAAGAGATGCTGGGACATTTTCAAGGGGAGAACATATTCTCAGGTAAGGAAGTTTGGAGGTAATAAACAGGTATTCATGTTACGAAAGCTGTTGGTATGAGTCCCACACAGCTCTGTGGATTCCTTAAGAGGATATTGGGTTAAATGAAGTGTTAAGATAGGAGAATGATTATAAAGTTTATTTCTTATGACAAGTAGGAGCTGTTGACTCAATCATTTTAAGTTAAAAAAGTCAGGTGACCAAAGATCAAGCAAAAGAATTGTGAACTACTGCCAGTTATATCTGGCTTCTTCACCAAGATGGGACTTCACTAAACTGGACCAATCTGAGTGAATTCAAATTTGAGTTTTTTTTTTTTTAATTGATGCCACAAGAACCTATAAAATCTTTAAAAGGAGCTAATTCCTTTATTTTTTGGGAAAAAAATCAAAGTCCCTTTGTCTAATAGACATGGTGAGTTGGTACTTCCATCAGACCATAATAAGCAAAAAGTTTTTGAAATGGATATGATGTTTTTTGTGATGATTTCAAGCATATTAGAGAAATCAGAAATAAGTTTCATATTTAATAAAGCCCAAAGGAGTGTGTCTAATATTTCTTCACATATTTGGAAAAGAATAAATCAGTACTAGAGATCCCTGCCCTGGTTAGAAAATCACTAATCAAAATTGTCCCTGAGGCCATCTCTGGAATAGAATTGAGAGAAACATTGTTTTATTTTTCACTATGAATATAAGATCCATATCAAAAATTATTAAATGGGTCACATCCTTCTGGCATGGTTAGAGATATGAGAATATTTGCTGGGTACTAAAGTTATCCAAGGAGTGCTCGTAATTCAAATAAGTTTACATGAGCACACATAATTAAAAGGTTCCCACTTTAATAGGATATGTCAAGGGATTTATTATAAATCAAGATATTTGTGTTTATTCATATTAAATTTAGGAATTTAAAAAAATGGCCTTCAAGATAATTGTTATTTATATGATGACTCAGTACTAAGACTTTAGGTTCTCTTAAATAAGAGCAATGGGTGCAAATATAATCCTGACTAAAAGATCAGCTACATACCAGCTATACTGGAAAAAGGAACTGAACCACTATCTTACAACATATATAAGAATAAACTTAAAATTGATTTAAAAATCTCATGTGTGGTGTAAGGAAATGGTCGTTTCATTTTTTAAATGAACATGTAAAAGTCCTGGAAGAAAAAAAAAAACAAGTGGTGAGCTACTTAACATTGGTCTTAAAGATGATTTCTCAGATTTCATGCTAAAAGCAAATGCAACAGCAGCAAAAATAAAGAAGTATGATTACATAAAAACAACAGAAAAACAAAATATTTTGCAAAGGAGCAAAGGAGACCATCAACAAAATAAAAGGCAGCTATGTAATGGAAGAAAATAGTTGCCAATCACTTCTGCAATAAGGGCTTGATATCCAAAATGTTTAAGGAATCCCAATTACTTAGTAATAAAAACACAAATAACAATTGAAAAATGGACAACATACTTGAGTAGATATTTTTCCAAACAAGACATATAAATGGCTAGCTGGTATCTTGAAAGGTGCTCAACATGGGCACCTGGGTGGCTCAGTCAGTTAAGCACCTGCCTTAGGCTCATGTTGTGATCCCGGGGTCCTGGGATGGAGTTGGGCTCCCTGCTCAGCAGGAGGCCTGCTTCTCACTTTCTCCCCCACTTGTTCTTTCTGTCACTCTGTTTCTCTTTCTCAATTAAATAAATAAGCTCTTAAAAAAAAAAGTGCACAATGTCACTAATCATCAGGGAAATGCAAGTCAAAACCACAATGAGATATCACTTTATACCTATTAGAATGTCTCTTATCAGAAGGACAGGAGGGGTAGTTAGGTGGCTTAGTCAGTTAAGTGTCCTACTCTTGATTTTGGCTCAGGTCATGATCTCAGGATCATGATCTCAGGGTTGTGAGATCGAGCCTGGCATCCAGCTCTACACTTAGTGGGAAGTCTGCTTCTCTGCTTCTCCCTCTCCCTCTGACCCTCCCCATGCTCACATCCATGTGCTCTTTCTCTCAAATCAATCAACCAACCTTACAAAAAAGGAGAAGCGATAATAAATGCTGATGAGGATGTGGAGAAAAGGAAAACCTTGTACATTGGTAGAGATTATATAAAAAGTGGTATAGTCATTATGGAAAACAATATGGAGGTTCCTTAAGAAACTAAAACTAGAATTGCCATGTGATACAGAAATCCCCCTTCTGGGGATATCCAAAGGAACAAAGTTGTTGTCTTGAAGAGATATCTGCACTCCCATGCTCAGTGAAGTTTTATTTATTTATTTACAATAGCCAAGACATGTAAACAACCTGTTTCCTTTGACAGATGAATGGGTAAAGAATATGTGGTAGATACATATACAGTGGAATATGATTCACCTATAAAAAGGCAGAAATCCTGCCATTTACAACAGTGTGGATGAAACTAGAGGGCCCTTTGCTAGGTGACATAAGCTAGACAGACAAAGACAAATACTGCATTCTGTCACTAATAGGTAGAATCTTAAACATATAAAAACAAACAAAAAACTCATATAAACAGAGAGTAGTAGAATGGTGGTTGCCGACATCTGAGGGTTGGAAATTAAGAAGAACCTGGTAAAAGGATACAAATTTTAAGTTATAAAATGAATAACTTTTGAGGATCTAATGTATAACACAATGAAGATAGTTGATAATGATATATTGTATAATTGAAATTTGCTAATAGATTAGAACTTAAGTTCTCACCAAACCAATAAATAAGGTCATGAAATTATTAACTCAGTTTTGAAATCCCTTCATAGTATATATGTAGATCAAAAAAATCACATGGAACACTTTAAATATATTATAATTTTATTTTTCAATTATACCTTGATAAAGTTGAAAAAAGAAATAAAAGAGTGTACCATTTTGGTAAGTGATTCATGTGTGGGGCCAGGGAAATAAATGAAGTTAAAAAAATTTTAAATCCCTCAAATGTAATAAAACCTATATTTGTGAACTTTTTTAAAATAGGCAAAGCTTAGGAGAGCACTTGTACATTTAATGTTCTTGGAAGGGAAGCCCAAGAGAAACAATTATTGGAGATTTTTTTCTATAATAACTAATAACTGCTATTCAACAACATATACAGATATATATGAGATATATATGTAATATGATATGTATATAATTATCTATATATTATATGTGGATACAAATATGTGGATATTTATCTATCTCCCAGTATAATCCAAAGGGTTGACAGGTTTTCATGGGTAAAGAAGTAGGATTTTGATTAGCAGTTAAGAAAAAGCAGTTATGACAGAAATGGAAATGCCAGACAGTATTTAGGAGACATAGTATTTAAATTTCAGTGTATAACCCTGACAGCATTTATATCGTTCATTAAGGTAGCTAATGATTCTATTATAGGTGATGTGAGTGCAATCAAGTAAGAGAATTAAAAAAGTTAGCAGTAACCAGCCAAGTTCTTGATACTCATTAGTTTAGCTAAAATTTTTTTGTTATCAAATATAAGGTTACTGAGAATTATAGAAGTATTTGATTAGGAAAATCCAATAGTGTTATTTTGCATCGCTCTTGCCACATAATGACATTGACAGTAAGTGACCCCTTTATGCCTGGAAATAGTGTTATTAGTGCCTTAAAATATAACTAGATTCAAGGAACAATTCTAGAATTCTAGAAAACCCAGAGACAATTCAGAAGGCTCATGCTTAAGAATCTATTCCTTGAGAACCACTCCTATTACCAAAATCTGCACCAGGTTTCTCCAAAGAAACAACATGCTCACATATTAGCTGCTACTCTAGCATTATTGGTAAATTATGTATATGTCAGAGGGTGAGAAATATATCTGACAAATATTCTTGGACCTTCAGTTCCAATGAAATTTCTAGAAGTTCAGCAGTACCCTTCCAAGGTAAAGAGTTCTAACATCTGTTTTCTAATACAGGCATTAAAGAGGCACACTGCCCAGTGAGCTTCTTGGATTTTTGTAAGCAACATATTCTCCTTCAGATTTACTAATCCAGGCCATTTACTAAGAGACCAAAAAGCTACTAATTTTGTATGATGTTCACAACATGCAGTCCTGAGGAAGTGAACCAAGGACAGCATCATTTACAGCGGCAGAAATGTTAGGTCTCAGTAAGAGGAGGAGGAAGAACATAGTTTGTTAGGCCAGATGAAGGAACAGAGGTTTAGGGGAGATCTACATGGTGTGTAAGGAAGGGGGAAGGGCAGGGATTTGAAGCAGTAAAGTCCAGATGAATTAGGGAAAAAAGGTCTAGAAGAGAGAGGTGGTTGAAGTTCAAGGGGTGAATTTCAGGGTAAAACCACTATTGACAGGGATAAGAGAGGCAGCTGACCAAAAAATACAATAAAATTTTGAAGTCTGCACTGAGATTCTAGATTATAAATTTTTGTAATTTCCAGAAAGCTTGCGTTTCCTGTGGCAGTTTCATCTAAGGGATGAAAACAATTGTTTTAGTAACTAGAAGGACTTTTTAAAGTGGCAAAAGAATAAACATTTCTGTAAGATTATTTTAGAAATGAAGATGCTATCAAAAGTTTTCTCTGAATTTCAGAGTACATTAATCAATAATTATAAAAAGACATGAGCGATAACATAGTAGGACCAATTTGGAATATACCGTTTTAATTGTCTGCCATAATATATTCTTGGTTGTTACACCTGTAATGAATGCCATCATGTTCTTGGGCTATGTGATTACACACCTGTTTTTGAGGAACCCAGAGAGTGAAAAGATGTTGTGACCTATTCTAAATTATGTCCTCTAAATTGGAAAAGGATTTTAAAAGGGAGAATCTCCACTATACTGCCCCAGCCTAGCTCAAGCTAAATTTAATTCAAGGATATATAATTTCATGTCTTGATGACATAGGATGCAAACTATTTTTAAAATGTGTTATATAAACCATATTTAGAAGTATTTTCAAGTCAGAAAATACTGACCCAAGGAGTTAGTACTATATATTTTCTTTCCTTCCTAAACCCTAAAAATTTCCTTCAGTTAAAAAGTAAATGATTGGGGCAGAAAAACACATTAATTTGGTACAAAAAATAAAATTCAGGAATAAAAAATGATCCTATATTGCTATGCATTTTTACTTGAAGTGCGTTAGGTGAACTTTATTAATGTGAATTTTTGTTTATTTTCCTCAGGGAAAGATATTTAAGTCACTTAGTAAATTCCATTCCTCATTAGTAACTTATGACAATTAAGATTGTCCTAACAAAATATTCACGAAGCAGAAAGTTGCTGTTTATGATACGTAAGATCCAAAGAAACAAATGCAAATAATTTAAAGAGATAAATCCATCTGGTAAGAAACAGGAGATGTTTGAGACTTCATATTTTCAGAGGCCATTTAATTTCATTCTCATGATCAAAGAGAGATTAATCTTATGTGCACCAGAGGCAGATTCATGAAAGTGGCTGGGTGAAAAAGAAGAAATTCCTTAGACATAGGGATACTGCTTTGTTTAAAATCGTATCTGCAGGAACACAGCCCTTTAGTGATTATTTGAATCTAATACTAGAATCTACCCAGGAGCATGATATTTTTATAAATCATACATCAGTGGTGTAGAACCTGTAAGTTCTGGTTTTTTAATGGATATTTCCTAGGGAAATGTAGCTATTTATGAAATATACCTCTATAGAAAGCCCATGGGTAGTCAATTACTCACCAAGCTGTAATAAGAAATGAAAAAAATATTAATTTTTAATAAGGTAAATATATACATCCTAAGAAATGTGTGTTAACAATACATATTGTGTGTTAATATATCACTTGTTCTTTCCCTTACATGCATGTAGGTGGAGCAACCTTTAATAACAAATACTACATAGAGTATTTTAAAAATTATGAATTTTATCATATTTACCTAACCATAAAAGAAATAGATATCTAGAATTCTCTGAAGTTCTCACATAAATCTTGTAACACAAGACCTCTAAATATATAGGTGGTTATTTAAATTTACATCACTTGTAAAATGTTCATTTGCTAATTTTCTAACTTTATCACAAGACTTGCTTTCTTGACACTACTCAAAATGCACTGATTAGATAAAAGTAGAAGTGAATCTAAGGGTCTAGTTTTCTGGAGATCACCATTTCTTACAGAGATAGCTGAAAAAATGGAATGTAGCACAGCTGATGATGGAAAATTGAAGGAGCATTTTCATGAGGCTCCACACAGGACTCTTTTGAAATTAGAGATTGCCTCCTCCTAAATCTGTATCACTGTGTATAATAACACATTAGTCCTAGTATAGAGTCACTTGTAATAAGGAGGTTGTCCTAGCCAAACATATAATTAAATGTACTAATTTTAAGTACACTAATTTGGATTATGATTATTTTTTAATGCTTAAGTTGAAGATTGCCTTTAAAACATACATTTCCTACATACACACTTGCTGTAGTACAGGACAAATATACCATTTTAAGGGAATTAAATACCCTTAACTCTCTTGGTACTATAATAGGGCACACATCTACTTGTGAGTAATGGGTATATGATCACTTCCACTTTAAGAGCTATTAAAGTTCTGTGTATAAAATTAATATTAAACTCTTTTGAATAATTATCTAAGCATGAAATTACGGAGTCCCTTTGAAATTTTCTATAAATCAAATAAACTAGGAAAATACCATAATAGAAAATTTTTTAAGAAACACAAGAATTTTAGCCAACTATTTTTCATGTTGGTAGGGTACAAAACGTGACTTAAATAACATTATGAATAAGGGGTTATTTTGGCTATAGGAAAAAGGAAAAACAAGATTGAAAACAATGGAGATGAAAAGGCTGGATATATTCTATTGCCAATAACTATGAAAATAATCCAGTTTCATTATGTCAAGAATATGGAACACTTAAAGCCAGGAAGACCTGGATAATAACACAAAGTGATTTATTTCCATAAGTCTTAAGGATTGGCTGTAAATATGTGTTCTGAAATAGCCATAGATAATCTTTTCAAGTGGAAATATTTCCCATTGATAGTCTGTTTTTCTACTTTCTTTCCTTCAGCTCTTTCCACTTTCAGTGATTCCAGTTGTTAAAAACACTTTTGCGCTTCCAAGTACTTCATGTATTTATAATTTTCAGGGTGAGAATGAGTGCATGAAAGAGCAGGCCAAAAGTATTAAGTTAAACATTATGGAATTACCATATTGATAAGTCAAAAGAGAGTAGAGTATTGGCAATTTCATTTGTTTCAATATAATATAATTGTATAAGATTTGTATACTTTGAACTGAGTCACAAAGAGATCATTATGCCTAGTTTTCAATTTCAAGTGATGAAAATACATTCCATTCTGATGACATGACTTATCCAAGGCCACAAAATAAATGAGCATGCATAAACATAAGTTCTAATAAGAAGAGAAGTTCAGTGGAACATAATGTTAATGTTAAGGAAATTAATCTCTTTAGAAATAATTTAGTGTTTTTTGGTTTATGATATGGTTTCTGAGTGTAGGGTGTATATGGAGTGACAGTACATACTGAAGATATTTATGTATCTGAAAATATAATTAATGTAAGAACTTTACACTAATTTGAATAATGTGATTAGTAAAAAGCAAATATAATGTCCTTCCTAGTATACCTCAAATCACGTCACATAGATGTGACACCAAATTTCTTAATTTCTTCAACTGTACTAGTTTTCATGTTGAAGAAAGTAAACTTATTTATACAACTGATATTTGTTTACTGATGCCTATGAGAAAATAACTCCATTAGGGACTTTGGGTAGAAAATGTATATACTCTGTCCCTAGTTCTTATATGTCTAATAGTGTGTGGTTTTCCTCAGGATTCTGAACTAGTATAAACTGCTTACTTCCTGTGTCAGAATTATTCCAACCAAAGACAGAAATCATGGAAATAAGGATAAACTCTGAACTAAAGTCTGGGAGATAAATGGTTTCTTTGAAATGTGCTTGAGAGGCATTTTCTCCAGGCTAGGAAAGTATGAATGTGAGAGAATGATACAATAAAGAAACTTCTCATTTTGCTCTTGTTTATCTCCTAACTTGTTTTAGGATATTCAGAACCTGTTCTTTTAAGTGATATCTTAATTTTCTGTTTTTAGAACATAGGATTAAAATCAGGACAACCCAGAGAAGCCTGGTTAAAAGGAGAAGCTGAAAAAAAATATTGTGAATTGACTAGTTTACAAGGCCATTTTCTACTTCTATCCCTCTCTATACACAAGGCTGAGGAACTTATTTGGAGACCGTTGTTCTTACAGTTGGATTGTACATTAGACTTACTTGGATTTTCTTTTTGAATTTCATATAGAGTTACATACCAGACCAATTAAATCAGAATATCTGACGGAGATACATCTGTATTTTTTTGTCTCCTCATAATTAAAAGGAAAACAAAGAAACAAAATACAAAGCTTCCTCATATAGTTCCAATAGTCATTGAAGGTTTGAGACACACTGATAACAAGTACCTCTTCCCGATGTTGTTTCTCTGGTGAATGAGAGTAAATCCTCCTCCAAAGAAGTTATTTTATGGGATGCGGAAAGATAAATATTGTTCTTTCATGCCCTGGACCTCTCGCCTCCAGGAATTATTTTCACCAGGTTCTATTTTTGTAGCCATAGGACTAGTACAGACTATAGTATATCCTTTGTTCTCTAATTCTTAACTGCAAGAAACAGGACCTTATAAACAAATGAGTAAACTCTTTCAGGAATACCTTTATTTCAAAAGGAATCAACAAGCTGGATCAAACAAACACATGTTCTAATACTTTTGAAGAACAATATCATCATCATTAAACTTTACACATTAAACACTTTAAAAATGAAATATGTACTATACTATGCTATATGAGCAAAAAAGAAATCCCAAATACATATGGTAAATAAAAGAGCTAAAATTAAAAAAAAAAAAAAAAACAGAACAAAACACAGTAGATAGGGTAATGAGAGAATGTTTACCCATGAGAAACAAATTGAAAAACTGCAATATCCCATTGAAAAATTCTTCCAGAAGTACCAAGGGAGCATAAGTTAATAAAAAGTATGTAAGAAAAATGAACAGAAATAAAAAATAATGTAGAAGTGTTAATACCAGATTATAGAATGAAAGAAAATTCAAAAACTTTAGGCTCAAAAATATCTGATTGGATTATAATGTTGTCTCCTAGAATAAATAACAAACAGGTAAGTCTTCAAATTTTAAAAAAAATGAGAGAGAAGGAGCATTTCATATCTAGACACCTATAGTAAAATTTTAAAATATCAATGACAAAACTAAAATTATAAAATCTTACAGGAGAAAAGAGTGTTTTCATTAAAATAAATAAAATTCAAAATGTCATGAGATTTTTTTGTGACAATATTAACCAAATGAATGCAAAATTTATATATAGAGGGGAGATAGAAATTTTAATAGAACTGTCATTCAAATATGAGGTTATGTTAAAAATATTCTCAGACATATATGTTTTAGAATATCTGACATGTAGATAAATATTGAAAAACAGTTTTGGATAGAATATTTATATAAGAAAAGTAATAGATGAAATAGATACTGCAAGAGACATTTGAAGTAAATTGATCAAATAGTTTTTAAACATTTGATGTGATATTAAAAATAGCTGAGATCATAGGAAAAAGACATAATAACTCAGAAAAAATTTCTCAGTATCAACCTATGTCAGTGGTAGGGAGAGAACAAAGGATGTGAGGGTATGCTTAATTTCTTGTCAGATGTGTAGAAAGACAATAGAATTAGTAAATTATGGAAAAACAATGGATACTACCCAGTACAGTTAAAAATGTACATACCCAGATCTAGCAATTTCTTATCTGATGTAAGCCCTAAATAAATTTGCATATGTTCACTAGGAAGCTTGTATAAGTATGGTTTTATAAATGCTGTTCCCAACAGCAAAACACAAGAAAGAATGCAAGTGATAGATTATATAAATACATCTCATTTCATTCATACAACTGAAAATGATAAAGCTGTGAAAATAAATGAAAAACACTGCACTTGACAGTATAGAAAAGTCTCAATAATAAAATAGAGAAAATTGAAAACAAATTGCAAGATAATAAGTTTAATACAATTTAACTTCAAAAACAACCAAAGCTAAATAATACATATTTTTAGAGACATAAATATAAGTGGTAATGTGAGAGATAAAATCAAGGGAATGGTAAACACATTGTTGGTATAGGGTTACCATTGAGGGATGAGGAAGCCATGCTCCTTCCTACATACAGAAGGAACTTCTGGCAATATTAATGAAAGTCTATTTCTTGGAATGAGTGGTTTTTATTAGATTGAATAATTATGTTGCATATATTTAAATCAATTTAACAAAATATGTGGGAAGATAGGCTTTGGAAATGCATTCAAAAGGAGAACAGGCTGAGTGGAAAAGATTTTTAGAAATTTCTACCTATTCCTTTCCCTGAAGTTATATTCAATAGACAGTAATTAAAGTTACTTTTACATTTATAAGATGTAAGCTATGTTCATTCAGACTCACAGACATTTCACTGAATTAGTGTGACTTATGAACACAAAGAAAGCATACCATTTTATGCAATTCTGAGTCTGAAAGTTGGGACTCAAGACTGGAGATGTGTTGCTTGGGGCACATTCACAGGTTTACAAGTTTCTCTTGGAGGGCAATCAATGATTTTGTAAGAAATGGCTGGGAAAGTCCCAATCAGCAAGTTGATCTAAAAATCAACTCTATCTTAGGAAATTTTCTCCAAGCCAAATTGCTAGATACTTTACTTTCTTTACTTCTGCATAAACTTATTTTCCTCCTATTAATTGTCTGGAAAAGACAATCATTGTTTTCCTAGATTTTGGAAGATTGTTCTTTCTTTTTTTTCACATAATTGCCTATGATGCTTGTAAAGGGTGAAATAACATAAAATCAGTATAAAACCATCTCTTAATGTTCAAAGACTTTTAAAATCAAAGTATATATGAATATTTCCTTTCAAAGCCATTGGCAAAATGTTAAGATCATCAAGGATCATTAAATTAATCTTTAATATTGAATAAATTATATAGAATGAATAATAAGATTTGAAATGTTTATATCACTCAAAATGTTTTATTTAGATATCACTATACTAATTCCTATAAAGATAAGATACTGTTATTTTTAATTTAAAATAACACTTCATCTGAAGGAATCTATTTTTGTGTTATTTAGAGGTTCATTATGCTTATAATATGAGCTTTAACTTATAATTGAGCTTTAACTGACTTCATAAAAGACTACACACATGGGTGGGGAGGCATGGGTATCTATTTAGCCTAAGCTCAAATTCTAGAGATGCTAGAAATGGAAAAAGCTTTCTAGAGTACATAGCCTCTAGTGGAGCAAACACATTTAGAGGAAGCATATCATCTGACTATAGTTAAATAAGTTGAAATACACTTATGTTGCAGTGGAAATAAGAGGAGTGTGTGTGTGTGTGTGTGTGGTGACAATGATGAAGGAATAGCAAAGGGGTTTGTTCATCATCCATAGATTACTAAATTTTCTATTAAAAAATACCTAGAAATCATCAATTAATGAATAGAATGTAAATGACATGAGAGAATGTTAAGATATTGTAAGTATTTCTTTTCCCTGTGATTTACATCAAATAACAAAAGTGTGGGATGATAGAACACAGTACTCCAAATATCCTCTCGTCCATAAAAGGAACAAGAACAATGGCAAACATGGAAGAATCAGTAGTTTCAGAATTCTGGAAATTAAAGTGTTGCTGAAATTGGGGAACATTTATTAAGAAAAACCAACTGAATCTCAGTAAGAACAACAAGGTTTATGGCATTTTTACCTTGGCCTATTCCATCCCTTCACACCCAGTTAAATAATTGAAAATCAACAGCAATCATGGTGAAAACCAACAGCCTTCTTGCCACTGACAGGGAAGCCTAAGTTAAAGCTTCTTCAAAGCCCCAGTCTCATAGAATCATTATTAACAGATCCATTTACTAGTTTCCTGAAAGACCTCATTTCTGTTAGTTTTTATTTGACTAACTTAGATCTTTGCCTATTACCCAAAGGCATTTGTTGGAAATAATTAGAGGTGATTGATTCAAAACCACTAAATGCCTGGTATGGCAGATAATTTAGCAAACAATAGGTTAGTCAAAAAGCTTAAAAGGAAATACCAGATAATGAGATATCAGGGTCTGTCAAAACTCTAAAATACTCCTGGGAATCTAGAAGGCCATGTACGTTCATAGCACTGTGTTCAGAACCAGGGCTGTGCTCCTGCTTAGGAAAACCTGAAAAGTTCTTAAATACTTATCTCTGGAGGACTTTGAGTCTCTGTGCAATCAGGGAGTAAATCTAAGGCAGAGTTGTAAATTTCCTAGCTGAATGCTGAAGGTATCCCTCAACGAACATATTAAGACCCTCAGTTCTCAGAGACATGGAGGTACCAGGCATTTAATGAAACCCCTTCCCATCACTAACTGACGACTAATCTGAGCAGACTTTAGTGACATAAATGACACAGAATGCAGACTTCAGAAAATTAGTTCATATAGTAAATAAACAAAGATAGCAGAGAAACAACAAAAAAATCCTGTCCAGAGTATATAATCTGATCTCCAGAGGTACCACATTATATTTAAAATGTACAGCTTTGAAGGGGATGGGGGAAACCACAAAGGAACAAAATATGTATGAGGACAAAAATTTAATTATTTATTTAAATAAATAAATTAAAATAAATTAAAAATTAATTAAAAAAATAATTTTTTTAAATTGTTTTATTTTTAATTTTTATTTTTTTAAATTTACTTATTTGTCAGAGAGAGAGGGAGAGAGAGTGAGCACAGGCAGACAGAGTGGCAGGCAGAGGGAGATGCAGGCTCCCTGCTGAGCAAGGAGCCCTATGTGGGACTCAATTCCAGGACGCTGGGATCACCACCTGAGCCAAAGGCAGCCGCCCAACCAACCGAGCCACCCAGGAGTCCCGAGGACAAAAATTTTTAAAGTCAATACAAATCCTCAAGGAAGTCCAGGCATTGGATTTATTATACAAAGACATTAAATAATCTGTATTAAATATGTTCAAAGAAGCAAAGGAAATCAAGTCTAGAGAAATAAAAGAAGTATGAAAATATCTCTCACTAGGGGATATCAGTAAATCGATAGACACTAAAGAAAGAAACCAAACTGAAATTATGTAGCTGTAAAGTACAATAAACGACTTGAGAAATGTAGTAGAATCTCAACAACAAATGAGCAGGCAGGAAATAAGATATGCAAATATCAAAATAAAGGTCATTTGAGATTTTCCAATCTGAGGAAGAGGAAAAAAAAAGTGAAGTGAAAAGATCCTTGAGACCTGTGGGAAATGAAGTAACACACCAATTGAAACAAACTGAGAGTCCCAAGGGTAGGAAATAGAAAAAGAGACAGAAAGAATACTTGAAGAAACAATGGTCAAATATTCCCAAGTTTAATGAGATATATTAATTTATACTTCCAAATATCTCAATGAATTCTAGAATAAACTAAAAAAGATCCACACTTAGATATATCATAATCAAATTTTCAAAAGACAATCTTGAAAGCAGCAAGAAAGAAACAAATTATGTACAAGAGAGTTTAAGAAAGATTAACATATAATATCTCATCAAAAATATGGAAGCAGAAAACAGGAGGCTGATATATTCAAAGGACTGAAAAAAAGAACCAAGAATTCTATCTCTAGCAAAACTATTCCTTAAAAATGGAATTCCTTCTTTTATATGGCTGAATAATATTCCATGTTATAAATATACCACATTTTGCTATGAATAATGTAAATGTCCCATGGACGTTTAGGTATACATTTTTGTGTGGACAAATGTTGTCCTATCTTTTGAGGGCATAACTATGAGTTATGAGTATGAGTAGAATAGCTGGTTTATGATAATTCTATGTTTAACTTTGTGTGAAACTATAAAACTATTTTCCAAGTAGATGAAAGATTTTACATTTCCACCATTAGTGTATGATGATTCCAATTTTCCATATACTTATTAATACTTGTTATTTTCTTTTTTATTGTAACCAACCTGATATGTATGAAGTGGTGTCTTAGAGTTTTCACTTGAATTTTCCTAATGACTGATGATATTGAGCATTTCTTCACATAATTACTGGTCATTTGTGTCTACCTTGAACCTTGAACAGCACAGTCTTGATTCATACATCTTTGTAGTAAGTTTTGAAATGGGAATCACATGCTACAAAATGCATGAATCTTGTGAACTCTATGCTAAGTGAAATAATTCAGAAATATAAGTCCACATATTGCATGATTTTATTCATATTAAAGGTCCAGAATAGGCAACTCTATATCAATACAAAGTAGATTAGTAGTTTGCAAGAGAAGATGTGGAGAAAAAGAACAGGGTGTAACTGTTAGTGATTATGTGATAATAAAATCACTCTGGAATTAGGGTGATGATTGCAAAATTTTGCATAAGTCCCCCTCAAAACACTGGTTTGCATGCTTTAAAAGGATCAGGTCAATATTGTATTATATGAATTATATCTCAATAAAAAAAAGGAAAAAGAACTTGTGACTGGTTAAAGAGAATGGACTCTTTTGAAGTGCCTTTATCCAATAAGCTATTTAAATGGAATGTTAAGGAACACCTGAGTAGCTGTTAGTTAAGTGTCTGCCTTTGGCTCAAGTCATGACCCCAGGATCCTGGGATCGATTCCCCTGTCCCTCTCCCTCTGCTGCTCTCTCACTCACTCTCTGTATCAAATGAGTAAATAAAATGTTAAATAAATAAATAAATAAATAAAATGTTAAATGATCTACACTCTGAGAGGTAATGGCATTCTTTGCAGTAAAATAAATTAATGGCAATAAGCATTTACATCCAATGGTAATACCTGTAATTAACCATTGCTTAGCATCCTGTTATAGTTATGGTGGAAGGAGAAAAGGTATATATATATGCTTATACTATATATACACACACGTGTAAAATATATATATATAATATACTTAGAAGTATATAAATATATTTGTAAACAGTAAAAGACCAATAAAATACTACACATATAAATGTATATATTTATATTTACAAATCAATGAAAGACCAATAAAATACTAAATTACCCCCAGAAAGAATACAGCTTGTCTAAATACCAAACTCTGGCATTCTTTTTCAGTTTTCCTTTCATTTTGCCTTTTAAAATATCATATTTGTTAACACCTTGAAAATAATAATTGGAATTTCCAGGAGAGTATAACAGGGAGTTATATTTAAGGTAATAAAATGAGCTAATTCGAACGTATAAAAATTCTTACATATATGATCAAATTCCTTCAAATAGTGCTTAAATATTTTGTAGTCTCTATTTTTTTATAGTCTCTAACAGTAAAATATTTAAAATTACAAAATGAACAGAGATGGTAAATGATCTTTAAGTTTTTTCTTAAGGGTTACACAATGTCTTATTTGATAGATGGAAAGAGTATACAATATGAGTAGAATTAAATTAGTCCTTAGATAAAAATTTCAGACATTCATTGGAACTTTTAATAAGTGAAAAAATAGCTTAAGAAATAGTATACATAGTGTAAGATATAATTAAAATAAATTTCAAGATATTCCTAATAAAAATAGTGATTTAGAATAAATGTTTTCTATATATTGGGTTCAAGACATCTCTGTTGGTATATATTCTACTTTTTTTTTAAAACATCTACAACATAGTTTCAAATTGATATTTGTCAGAAACACACCCAAAAAGTCAAAACAGTACTTAACAGTGTAATACTTTTTTATATGTAACCTTACATTCACAGGGTTATGAATTTCTTTTTCTTGTAGGCCAATATATCCATTTTTAAACAGATGAAAATAGTACCATAAAGACATATATGTACCTGCCTTTGTATTCTTAAATCTGCGAATGATTCATTTTTTAAATTAATATGAAACAAAGATTTTAATGTTAAGCATTTATAAAATTTTTAAGTCTAACTGTATTGTCAAACCATTACCTGTCATTCTTTCTTAAATATGCCAAATATAACAGTATAGGCCAGTGAAGAAATCTCCTACATTATACCAGGAGTTTTTTATTTTATTATTTTGTTTATATTTATAGTATTTTTGTGGTTTCAGAATTTTTTTTTTCCTTTAGGGAAAATCAGCATATGGTGATGAGATGAAGCTTGGGGAATGTACTCTTCTTTTATAATTATCATGTAGAACCAATATTGGAGTCCAAGTTTTTCTGAAAGAAGCTATGTTGGATATTTGATTATATGAGCTTATTTTGTATGACAACATGATTCAGTTTAGAAGCAAAAAGAGAAGAATATTTCTAATTGGTTTTGGAATATGCTTTTTTTTCTGAAATGGTTTACCTAGTTGTATTCAGAACCTCTCCTTGGAAAGATATATTGTTTTATTTATTTATTTATTTATTTATTTATTTATTTGACAGACAGAGATCACAAGCAGGCAGAGAGGGAAGCAGAGAGAGAGGAGGTCGCAGGCTCCCCGCTGAGCAGAGAGCCCGATGTGGGGCTCGATCCCAGGACCCTGAGATCACAACCTGAGCTGAAGGCAGAGGCTTTACCCTCTGAGCCACCCAGGCGCCCCAAGATATATTGTTTTAAAAAATATTTAATAATAAGTTCAGATCAAATGTATCATCAGTGACAGAGGTTTGAATACTGGATCCCAAAATGACTAAATTTAGACCTACTACATTTCCATTATCACTCATCTCTCAATCACATTATTTCTGAGACATCTATCAATATATCCACTTCTTATTTTAATATAGCTCACCACACAAGGAAATTGTATGATGGGTTATGTTCTATTTAGGAGAAACAAATTAATTTTATAATGAGAAGGAACCAAGAGCTGCACTTGGGTGGCTCAGTTGGTTAGGCATCTGCCTTAGGCTTGGGTCATGATCCCAGGGTCCTGGGATGGAGGCCTGCATTAGGCTCCCTACTCAGCGGGGAGCCTGCTTCTCCCTCTCCTGCTCCCCTTCCTTGTGCCCCCCCATCAAATAAATAAATACAATCTTTAAAAAAAGGAAAGAAAAATAGGAACCAAGAGCTGGTATAATATGAAAAGTAAAAAGATACAAGGGATCATAGTCCTGACCTGTCTATTCATATACACTCTTACACATCTAAGGGTCCCAACTATAAAATAAATTCCCTGAATACTCTGATTAATGAACTAGTGGGTTGCTTGGGACATAGAACAGTAACTTTAATAAGCAAACAGTGACATATTAGCATTCAATGATATCTTCCTATCAGGAGAAACCTAGTAAACAAAGAAGTATGCAGAGAAAAGATAAAAGAAAGAGCATGCATTGAAACAATGCTTTTAAATCATTTGGTGATTTTTCTCTCTAATTTTTTGTTTTCTTTAATGAAGTCAAGGAATTGTTGTGGCTCACTGAAAAGTAGCAAAAGTTATATTGGCACAGAGTTGTTTCCCCAAATTTTATTTCCCTACAACAAGGTTTTGAAAACTACTGTAATTATTTTATGGAACATAGGAAGTGGTTTTCCTTTTACTAATAAATGTCATTCTTACAGACTGATTGAATCTCATCTTCTCAGGCATAAACTAAAAGTTTATCCTACTGAAATTTATCTCACATTTTTCTACTGTCAGAGCATAGTAACTATTTATGTATATAAAATATAATGATTTCATCATATGCATTTTTTTAAAATCCAGAGTTTTTGGACAGGCATTTCAAATGGTTTTATTTTAATCATGTGTCATTTTTCAGTGATTTCAGAAAGTCATTAAAATTTGTGGATCCCTCTTTTATACACGGATTAAGCAGTTGCTTGCAGAAGGCTTCAGCTTTTTTGTAAGTGGGGCTCTTCTCCTGATGATTTTACTGTTTGACTGTAACCAAATTTGACTGTAACCAAATGGCAGTTTTGATACAATCTATTATGATAACTGTGTTTGCATTTATATGGTATGTGGTATTTGTGGAATGGTTGTATATATGGTATGTGTATGGTTTTATGTATTGTTGTGGTATGGACCTTCAAAATAAACTAGTGATGTCTCATTCTGTGTTTTGGCAGTTCTCTGTCAAGACTTTTCAGTCTGTAAGCTAAGGACACACAACTGCACGCGAGTAGTCCAAATGAATGAAGCCAGTGGAAATAGAGTATAGTGAAGTGTAAGAGTGCACGCTTCACCAGTAGGGAGCTCACTCTGGTTATTGTCCTCAAAGATGGTGGTAGCAATCTTATCTTAATTTGCATGTTTTCAAGAAAATCTATAAATTTACTTTGTTTTTGTCTTTCTAATGTTTACAATGTGGGGGGCTGTAACAAATTTGTGGGTTCTAAAAATTTATTTAAAATAATATTTTGGATAAACAAAGTACATAATAGGCCAGATTTCACATATGGGCTCCCATTTGCTCTTTCTCCCCTAAACAGTTGTGAACAGCTTCTATTTTATCAAATCCTTGTAATCCTTTATGCTATTGCATTGACATTCTCCTGAATGACACTACCGGTGTGGCAAATTCATTTCCACCAAGAACTCATTAGTTAGTGACTTAGTGCAGTGCTAAATGTGTGGGTTGAAGTCTAAGATGCTCTGCTGAAGAGCCAGTGTATCTTATCTGTAAATTCTCATCTTTTACTTTAATAAGTTTGCTCATATTATTGTTTCTATTGAATTATTTGCTTGGATTTTAATACAAAAATAATGATAATGTTACTTCCATTGATGAAATTAACTCCCCAGGAACATGAACAATATTTATCCCTTGGCTTCACACAGGCTCTGGCATAGTATAAAAGAAATTGAATGGTACATGAATCCTCATTTGAGGCATAGTTCACATCTACTAGGTAGTATTGTATTCACCAATACGTGCTCCATAAATAGTAAATTAGGTATAATTTGTAATTAAACACCAGCAGACAAAACTTTACATTTTTGGTAAATGGAAGAAGGACCTTAAATAACACCACAGGAACTGTAATTTGCCCATTCTCTAGAGGAAACTCCTGGCTCTGAAGAGAGTCCACTGGCCAGGAATAGACTGGGAAGTGAGTCTCAGTTCCAGCCAGAAATCATGAGCAACTTTAAGTTTTTACCAGCTCACCCCCTATTTGTGGGGTAGTGTTACAGTAATTATTTAGTTATATAAAATGCCATTTGTTTCTACAATACTTAAATCTGTGCAAGCAGTACAAAAATAAAATCTTTGGTATGAATTTTTCCTTGGCTTTTCCTATCCAAGTACTTCAAGAATTCTTAAAGTACTATGATGACTATGTCCCTAGCATTTTAAATGTTATCTTCAAGAAGAATAAAAATGAAGTTTTTTATTACTGTGAATTTGAACTGAACTTGTTTTGGTTACAAATGGCTTGTTTAGAGCCAGTTATGTGAGGGGAAAAAAAGAGTAGTTTGAGGACATAGCTTCATATATGCTTCAGTTCACTTGGTTAGAATTAATGATTTTTATTCTATGGTAATGATATCTTTCCTTATTCCATAGTTCTTTCTCTTAAGAGCACACATTCATGGTATCATTAAAAACCTGGGAAATAAATTTTACTAAAGCATGGTTAATTTTCTACCTATTAAATAAGTTTCACCTAACAACCCTCATTCTTCACACTAGTTAATACCATTTCCATTTTTTCTATTTTGAGTGTGGAATGTAAAATTCCTCCTTTTTTGAAGCCTCTTGGATTTGCCTTTGAAGAATACATGAAGTGATTGGTTGGTTAGTCCAAAGCAAACCAAAAACAAACAAAATAAACTTAAAGTGTATGTGATGCTAATGAGCTTGTTTGAGTTTCCATTTTATCAGTGGCCATGAGCATAGAGAATTCTCAGGAAAGAGGGTCAGAGACAACCTGAAAACTGAGAAGATATCCACTAGGAAATGTATCTGATAATTTAATTTAAAATGTTGCATTAAAGAATTAAGTAAACAATATATGGAAAGTGATTCAGAGTATTAGTTCTTGATCGTTGTTGTTCATATTGTCTCAGTTATCACCCTTGAATTCAGCAATAGGTATAATTTCATTCCTGAGAAAAAATTTTAGCATTGCTGCTACTTCATTGATTTGGTGTTTGTAGTTGTTGTTGTTGTTGTTGTTGTTATTGTTTTACTTCAAGCATCTCATTCTGGGGGGGTATAAAAAGCTTAGATATCAGTTTTTAATAGATGAAGCCTGAATTCTAATGACTTGAAATCCTTTGATCTGATAATTTGTCTAGTTTTATTTACTAACCAACTTAATTTTGTTATTTCAGGAACTGAAAAATAAGTAGATTTGTGTGAACCATTTTAAGTGGTAGATATTAGAAAACTAAATTAAATTATAATAATACATCTTTGGAATTAAAAATATTTGATAATGGGTTTTAGCTTGAGCAATTCTACATAATTACAATTTAACTTCTGCTTTCAATATACTTATATGTATCCATACTTGCACAATTATAAATTAGTACATTTGCATTATGATGGATATTTCAATCAAATAGCATATTATAGTAAAACACTAGTAACATACAAAATAAGTGAAATAAAATAAAATAGTTTTTGGTATAGTATTCTACACACCCATCAATTATCTATGGGAGCCATATTGGAACTGAAATGTAATATATAGCAATATCAGTATAAATTCTTTTCTAAAGATTTTATTTATTTATTTATTTATTTAAGAGAGAGAGAGAGAGAGAGCTCACAAATGGAGGGGGAGGGGCTAAGGGAGAGAGGCAAGCAGACTTCCTGCTGAGCAGGGAGCTAGACCCTGGGCTCTAACCCAGAACCCTGGGATCATGACCTAAGGTGAAGGCAGATGCTCAACTGACTGAGTCACCCAGGTGCCCCTATAACAATATCAGTATAAAATAAATCTACACATATACCCTCCTGAGTATTGAAGACATTTTATATAAAAATCTTAGGTAGGAACTAATACTGCATTTAAATTACATAATATGAAATAAATAGAATCCAGTTACATTGAATCATAGATCTGAATGAGAAATACTAGTTCTTTTTCCAGAACTCATACTCTACATGGTTGATTGTGCTAGAATTCTATTTTAAATCACATTTTTTCCTCATTTACTTATAAGAGAAACAAAGTCAACATACACTTCATAATTCAGCCAAGCCACATATTTATATAAGATTAAAATCAAAGCAACTCATCCTGCTCCTTAAAAATTTGTTAGTCTAGATATTCTGGGGTTGAAGAACTATGTTGGTCTAAATTTTCTGTTATGAGGAACTAAGAAGCAACTATTAAAATTACAAAATTTACCTTCAAACTTAAATATACCCTGAAGAATCACCAATAGTAGAGTATAACAGGAAGAAGTACAATTAATTATAGTAGGGTGTGAACACTAACACAAAATAACTTGAATGTAATCATGGAAGATATTCTTACTAGGATTCTACCACATTCATAACCTTAGTAAGTAGTCTAGTTTCAGTCTCTAGAACTATGAGAAATAAATTTCTGGTGTTTAAGACATCCACTCTGTAGTACTTTGTTGAAGAACATAAGGTTTGAGCACTAGTTTACTCTCCTTATGCCAATCTTGGTGCACATCCAGTACACTGTAGTCTTCAAACACAGTTGCAGTCAGGCACTCTGATCCTTCTTACCGGTCATAATCTTATATATATCTGCATTCCTAGTTCAGATACCTCTATCTGCAGTTTTCCTTATCTGGCACTCTTGTTTGAACACCTCTCTCAAGTGACTCTCCCAGGATTGTCTTATCGGGGGGACTGGAGAAACTTTGCAGACACTTTTCTCCTTTGAAGTCGGTATTACGGTTTCCAGTTGTAGCCTTTCCCCTCTACCCCAACCCATTCCCCCAGGTACCCAAAATGGCAGTAGCTTTTGTCTTGGATTCCCTTGGCAGTGACACAATATCCCCATTCTATACCACCCCATCTGCAGTGATAAATTCGACTTTCACTTGGCACCCTTCTGAATGCTGGTGGAGATGGCACTTTTTATTCTTGCTTATACTATTGCAGTATATGATTTAAAATGTGACACTTTCATTTTGGCTTGTTGTTTTAATCAACCATTCAATACTGGTAGCTCAGGTCTCTCTACTTATCTATTAACAATTTGTTTCTTTAAAAGTTCCTAGAACATCTTTAAAAAGATATTGTTGAATATTGAATCTGTCATAACAAAACAATTTGGTGACAATTTTATAGACTAAAAATGATACATGATTACTCACTTGATACTAAAGTGAACATTTTAACTAATTTTTATATTAAAGTTTTTCTTAGAAAATAGTCAAATATGAATACCATCTTTAGAGTTTAGGAAATGTATATTCAATAAATAACTTATGAACATACAGATTAATAAACATACACATAGCAAAGTCAGTTAATTGTTCCCCATTCTTTCTTTTTACTAACTTTAGAGAAGTCTTTGAAGAGCGAAGTCATCACTTTGTTTAAATTTTTATTTATATTATTTTATTTTTTTGCCATTACCTTTTTTTGATTCTTCACTCTTACTGAGAGGAATGTAGATATGATGGCTGATGGCTGAGTTTGAGTCACCATACTGAAATATGAGTGATGTTGTGGCATGCTAAGTACAGAAACATTAATAAAGGAAAAGGAGTCAGATCCCCTGAATACTTAGTGAAACCACCATACCACCACTGGATTGCATATTACCCACAACTCCACTTTTTAAATTATAGAATATAATGATTTTTAAAATTATTTATTAAGATTTTTGGCATAAAGATGAACATAATCTCTATAATATGCACAAAATTTACATTAAATTTATTATACATGTACAGTTATTGCATTATATTTTGTATTATATTTTGCATTATATTTTGTAATTTACTTCATTTCCTATTAAGTTATTAGGAGGATAAAAATTTTCAGATTATTGATATCTGAAGAATGAGAGGACTGGACATACTGGTAACAAACTCTTCAATATATAGCTTTTTTCATTAGTAAATGAATGGGAGATGATAGTAAAGAAAAACTGATAACTTGTATATTAATAAAATGAGATGAGAAACCTATGACAATCAAATTTAAGAGATTTCTTCTAAAGTATTACAAAATATATTTTATTGAAGGCCATTTAATTTCTTAGAATATTAAGACTCAGGGCACCTGGGTGGCTCAGTCAGTTAAGCATCTGCCTTCAGCTTAAGTCATGATCTCAGGGTCCTGGGACTGAGCCCCATGTCAGGGTCCCTGCTCAGCCTGGAGTCTGCTTCTCCTTCTGCCCCTCCCCTCACACGTGCTCTCTCTGTCTTTCTCTCAAATAAATAAAATAAAATTTTTATAAAAGAAAATTAAAACTTTCCTTGATCACAAAATCATACAAGACTTTAAAAAGATATCATCTATAAGTAAAAACTAGTAGTGTTGATTAAAGATTTTATCAATCAACTCTATTGTGGTTATAGTACATTTTCCATCTTTTCATCTTATTGAAAATAATCCTGAGAACATTACTTTAGGAATTGTTTATGCAGATGCCCTAATCTAAATAACAAAATCTATCATTTCAAAAATGGAACTATTATATGGTAAGTACTATTTTATCATAATTATATTGTTAAAACATTTTAATTGAGATTGTTGCTATGTCTAGACTACATCATTATAAGCATTAAGATGTAAATGGATTTATTAAATAATTGTGCTTTGATTTATATATGAATTAGAGATTCTGAATCTCTATACAGCAAATGTTTAGGAATATATTATTTGTTTCAAATAATGATGTCAGTTTATTTTCTTGGTAACTTGATGACGTGACATAGCATATGGTTTTATTCAGTGTTTAATATTTAACTGTTTCACTATTGCATAATCTATATTATAGGTAGTAAATCACATAAATATACAAAGGTGAATAAGTAATCACCTTCTACTTTGGGTCACAAGTACTGAGGTAGAACATATAGTTTTTATTTATTTATTTACTTAATTTTATTTTAATCCCACTATATTTAACATACAGCATTAAATTAGTTTCAGGTTTATAATATAGTGATTCAGAAATTCTGTATATTATTCAGTATTCATCAAGATTAGTGTACTCTTAATCCTCTTTACCTATTTCACCCATCCTCACCACCTCCCCTCTGGTAATTGTTGGTTTATTTTCTGTGGTAAAGAGTCTGTTTATCATTTTGTTTTGTTTTGATTTGATTTGGTTTGTCTCTGTTTTTTCCTCTGTTCATGTGTTTGGTTTCTTAAATTGTACATATGAGTAAAATCATACACCATCTGTCTTTCTCTGACTTATTTAGTATTATACTCTCTAGATGTTGTTGTAAATGGCAAGATTTCATTCTTTTTTATGGCTGAATAATATTCTATCATATGTGGTGTGTGTGCCTGTGTGTGTATGCAGTTTTAAGAATGCTGAGTATTATGCAAACTTTGGTTATGGCTTTTACTTTCTTTATATCAGTGTACTATGTTGTACCTTGCTGTTTGCTCATCTATTGAAAAATCTGTTCTTTTATATAAAGAGGGTATGAATTATTAACTATTGTAGTATGATCATTTAATTCATTATTACCTAAAATATCCTGGTTGCTAAGAGTGAATTATAATATATAAATAACTCAAGGAATATGTTTTAATTATGTAGATCACATACTGATATGAAGTATAGAAATTGGAAATGTATAGCATTCTATATTTGGTAGATCCTACTGTGTAATTTATATAAAAATAAAATTTAATTTTATCTAGATTCCCAGAGAAGAATCACAATATAAGAAATGCCTGAAGAGGTTTTTGTTTGTTGCTTTGTTTGGTGCATGTTTTTTGTGCGTTTGTTTTGTTTTGTTTGCCAAAGGGTAGCCAAGAATAATGAATACCATTTGGCTTCCAAACACAAGGAAGGATGGATATGTAAAAGATATTTGGATATGTGAAAATTTGCATATGTAGAAGATATCCAACTGGTCAAGGCTACTAACAAAAGTCATACACTAATGTAGAATGTTTTATGTTGTAGAATAGAAATATATTTTCCATTTAATGTAAAGAAAGTAATTGTGAATTAAAGGAAATATCAATATATTTAGAGGTGCCGAAGTGTTACAAACTGTGGGAATGGCATTTAACATTCCATTATGATTACTGAAAGTACCCATATTTCTTTCTCTACTATATTTTGCCATACTAATCAGATTTATTGTTCCATATTTTCATCCATAAATTAGTTTTCAGCTAAAATATTTATTCTCTGAAAACAGAATTTTTAACTCAAATAACTAGAGGAGTTGGTAAATAAGATATTGGATGGTGATATAAAGACTGGTTGATAATTATGTCCAGAGTTTGTCATTTTAACACAGATACTTTTTTTTTTAACATAAACTAAGCATGTCTGAGTATTCATTGCTCTCCAAGGAAATATTTTATCCCTTTTTATACATGACAACCCTCATGGTGTATATGTTCACTTCAAACTTTTGGCAGAGATTGGGTACCAAAATATTTCACTTTTCTCTAAGATTTATCAAGACAAAATATATCAACTGGAACGGTAAATAGCAACTGAATTCATCATCATGTTGTAGAAACCAAAGAGGTACAAAGAATATCATGGACTAGGGATGATACCCTGTTCAACACTGAAAACAGCCCCTACTAATTGCTGCCTTTGAAAAATGTTGGATCAGTGTTGTCAGATATCCCAATTTTTAAGAGAAGCTGTATATCTTGATCCTTATAAGAAAGAACTGAAATTTAAGATTGGCAGCTACTTATGTAATCACCTAACACTAAGCTTGCCAACATTTTACCAGCCATAGAATACATGATTGACAGGATGCTCATACCTGCTGACAACAAATCTATGATCCCTGCAATGTTTTACAAAAACCTTTTAGAAAACAACAACAAAACAACAACAAACCTCTTCAATGTAAGATGTTTTGTTGGTTATTCAACACACTTCTGCCCACCCATCATGTTCATGCCTTGCGATGATATAGAGACCATGAGATACTAAGTAAATTGCCTAAGATTATAAAACATGTGAACTCTGGTCCCAGGACTTAATAAAGTCAAATTTTTCTGATTTTTGACAGTCTGTTTTTCCACTGAGATAACTATTTCAACCAAGTATCTTCGGCTATGCACGTTCATTTGTTTAAAGGTAAAATGAACAAAGGATGTAAGTTATTTCTGTTCCTAGTGATCTTCCAGTGAAGGCTTGTTGGTAGTTCAACAAATACACCATTACTAGTTCCAAAAAGTGCACATATTATTTTCACTAATCACACAGCAAAACTACTAATAACTTACAGTTTATTTCTACAACAACTATTAATAACACTACAGTTGTAAAACTTATTACAACCACAAAACCACTTCTCCATTTACATAAATAATTGCTATACTCACAAATATTTATATGTACCATGATAACATCTACTAATTTATTCAATGCTATGAATAAATGAATCCTTAATAATTCTAACTTATTCCTTTTATACATACAATTACATATATTACAATCATATATGTATATAATTATACATGATCATAATTGTCAAAAAAGGGTGAGGAGAAGGAGGATGAGAAGACTTGAGGATTAAAGAATTGTACTGATTTTCCAGTTGTCCTACATCTAGTAGATAGTAGAACCTGTATCCTTATTTGAGTGTCTATGACAATATAAACTTGTATATTTAATGTTTTTACTGGCTCATTTATTACTGTGGGCCAAATTTTTATGGGAGGACTCAAATTACAATATATTCTCCTTGATTAGAATGCAACTCCTGATATTCTCAAATTTAAACTCTTTCAAGATACTCTATCAAAAATTTTTAAATAGATTTACTTTTAATAAACTGCATATATTATCTGGGTCTATTTCTCAGTCTTTGAATATTAATAAAATATGAACGTGTAATGTAGCTTAAGTATTTTCAAGGGCTTTAGGAGAAAAACTGTGGAAGAATTCTTTACTAATTATTAATGACACTCAGCTTATAGGTTCTTCTTTCTTGTGCTCACAGCTATTTAGACATTCTTTCACAAACACCAAAGTATTTTTTAATCATTTTGTTCCAGATTTTCTAGAATAACTGCTTTGTGTCTCCACAATAGTATTAGGCACAGTTGGCTCTGGTATACATTTAAAATTTCAGCTGTGTTTTTATGTCATCTCTAATGTCAGCTTTAAAAGCTTCTGAGAATAAATTCTTGATCATACCCTTAGTTTTAAAAGCCCTACCATGCTATGTTTCCTTTGGCAACTTCCTTTTGGGCTGAGGGAAACTGTAGTCATTCTGTTTGTATCCACTCTTAATGTAACTTCTCTCCCTGTTGTTTTGCACTTGCAAGGCTTATAAAAATTGTCCCTTTCAACATTGAGAACAAATGCCAATTCCTTTATTTAAAATGTTATTATCTTGATACAGAGGTATGTTATCGTGTCCTTAAAGAATGTCAATATAATTTAGTTTAATACTTAAAATAATAATCATTTATTTTCACATGTTTTTCTCTCCATTATATTTTAACAAACTTGTGGTGAGAGACTCTGTATTATTCATTTAAGCAGCATCTGAGGCCAACACCTAATGGGTTTTCAATAAATGTTCCTTTAATTTGGGCTTTTCTTTTCAAATATCATTTTATTGGATAGGATCACACAGTTCACAATTAAATTGTTATAAAAATTGAAATTAGCTATATTTTCTCTTAATTTGAATATCATTTTGTTGAAAATAAAAGTACTGCTTATAATAATAAAGTTTATTATGAAACAGGTTTAGGTTATTTTGTGGGTAATATTTTGATATGAACAACTAATGACAAAATATTTATATTTTTAGTACACACCATAAGTCTCTATGTGCTACTATATTCTCATTAATCAAATATTTTTCAGAATTATGTTTTTGGAAGATTATTTCCTTCTATGTAAAAGTCCTATACCTTTTAGAGTAAAGTTACCTAAATCAGAAATTCTAAAGCATAGGCAATATCATATTCACAGAAATCAGTAATTCCACAGATTTTAAAAATGTAAAATTTATCACAAAATTATTGTTGTCACTTTAAGTTAATAGGAGTCAATTTTTTCTTAGAAAGGTAAACGTTTACTACTGTAAGTAAAGGAGTTGGCTTTATGACCTTACCTTTGATATATGTAAAATACTGATACAGACAGATATGTACAAAATGCTAATAATTAGGGCAGATTAAATCTATTACAATTATCATCCAAATATTTTTTAAATATTAAAACTAAAATAATATTAAATATGAAATATGTACAGAATATTTATTTGCTTTTAGGAAAGGTTGGTAATTTTCTGAAATTGAAAGCTCAGCATGTATAAAATATAATTATTAATGTTAAGTTGAACTTTATGTAACATGAATGTTTACTATGCACATTTATTATAAAGTAAGAAAAAAAAAGGAAGCTAAAGAATCGAAGTCCAGTTACATGAGACATGGAAATAAGAGTGATTCAAAAAGTGAAGGAGGAGGCTATGGTTTCATATATCACATAACTAGTAATTCAGTTCAGGGATTTGCTCCCTGTATAAATTTATCTAAAAATGGAAGATTACATTGCAACTTTTTAATTTAAATTTAAGCAAGAGACCTATTTGTCACATCATCATTCCTTAATATAAGCTTGCAAATCAAAATGAATGTGATATAGTATGGTGTTATTTTTAATTTGTGGTAAGAAATGTGGGGTGAAAGCAATATATATAGCACTGACCTAACTCTGGCATCACCCACACAATTGCACATTTAAGAATAATGGAATTATTGATACATTGTATAGTTACACACACACATACACACACAAAGAGAAAAAAAGTTGCAACATAAATTCTTGAAAGGAGTGGAAGGATGGTCTTTGGAAGTTTTGCTCAATAAAATATTTTAAAAACCTGACACAAATGTCAAAAAAGTAAACTAAGGATGAAAAATGAATAGCATTTATAATTATTCATACTTAAAAGTACATGGCTTTTTAATTTGATCTTTATTCATATATCCATTATTTTCATAAAAGAAATTACTCATAGATAAGCCACTATTAAATATGGCATTAAAATCTTAAAGAGTGTACCTTTATGCTTCTGTGATGAATACTGTAACTTTCTCAAATCTGATTTAAGTATTTTGATCATTATTTTAGTCCTAGTAGAAAATAGATACTTGTTGAGTTAATATAACATTAATAGTTGAGAACAATGCTTTATAGTTAATAAATCATTATTTTTATACTATTTCTAAAAATTTATGACTGTATTTAAGTTTTGTAACCTATCTGCAGTTCCGTGTGTAAAATGCTATCTTGTAATAGTGCTAAGAATACTTATTTTTTACGTTTTATTTCCATTAAAATTGGAAATAGAGTGAAGCCAACATGCTTAAATCTCATTACATAATCACCTGAAAATTTGTTTCCTCATTATGAAAGTGAGATATGGATGTAAAATACATAGAGAAGGCTATACATTGAAAACAAGGCCTGAATTATTATTTTATTGCACAAGAAAGGAAAAAATGTACTGTTTTGGGACTACTGATTTTTGTAAACTCTATTTTTTTGTGGAATTTTCAACAACTTATCTTGCTAATAACATCTATCATTGAAGATATGCTCCCTGTAAACAAGTTGGCTGTCATTTCTAACTTTAAGATAGAAGTGTATGCCAACCAAATAAAATATATTATGGTAAATTTATACTTAAAACCATGATCATCTAGCATTCCTCTAATATTTGATTTCAATTTTCTGAATATGACATAAAGCAAAGTGAAATATACAATTTCAAAGAAAATACAAATGACAGATAATCTTGCTAGAAAATAAGTTTGTATCATATAAGTTAGGTACAGATATATTATTGCCTCAATCATATTAATAGATAAAGGAAAGATATTCGAGACAAGTGACATTTTTCTGTACAGTAGAAAATTTTTTCTCTAAGAGATATTGTAGTTTGTCCAGAACTTATATGATCATAGTCATATTTTTTTCAGTTATCATTATTGCTTTATTTGAATCCCACTAATTTTTCCCTCCTTTTCTACAGGCTGAATATAAACAATTTGATGGGTTAGTTATATTGTGACATCTTGCAAAAAGTTGTATTTTTTGAGGCAATGCAGCAAGCTGTCAAAACTAGTAAGATGAAAGACTATGCATTGGGTTTTGTTTTCCTCAAGAACTCAAACCAGATCTATGAAAAGTTGTCCTTGGAATGTTCTTGTATTCTGTGGGGACTAAATCAGTTTTCTTAATGATCATGTTTACTGGCTATAATGTTAAAATTATAATAATAATGATTAACGATAACTCCCTATTAATAGAAAGAAAGAAGCTATTTATCTTTATAAATGGTTTTTCCTTAACATTTGCCAGTGTGAGATCTGCTTAGCCTGAATATTGCTTAGTGTTAGAATTTTCCAGATAGTTAAAAAACTGTATATTTCATATTTGGATAATAAAATTTGCAACACTTCTAGGGATAGAGAAACTGTGGGTACTTAAAGGAAATGAAGGGTCAGGATTTCAATTAGGACTTTTTGGGGATGAAGCAGTTTTATTAAAACAAATTCAGTTACCATTTCACACTCTTTCACTCACAAATATGTCATAGGGATGATTTGGGAAGGTTGAATATCTGACAGATGTCTTAAAGGAAATACTTTTTTGGATTTAAGTTTTTGAAAGTTATAGAACACTACTTCCAACATGATGACATTTATTTAAAAGTATTTTTAAAATATTTTATTTATTTATTTGACAGACAAAGATCACAAGTGGGCAGAGAGGCAGGCAGAGAGAGAGGAGGAAGCAGGCTCCCCACTGAGCAGAGAGCCCGATGTGGGGCTCGATGCGGGGCTCAATCCCAGAACGCTGGGATCTTGACCTGAGCATAAGGCAGAAGCTTTAACCCACTGAGCCACCCAGGCACCCCTAAAAGTATTTTTAAAATCCAGGTTGTTCAAGAACAGGAATGGACATGATGAAGTTACCTTTGGAGAGGGAGAAGAGAGCACAGGATTGGACAGTTATTAATTCTATTTGTGACTTTTTCTTTTTTAATTTATCATATTCTGGAAAGGAAAGTAAAATATTTGCACCAGTCACCTTGCATTGCATTACTTTTTATATAAGCTTGTGTATTTCAACATTGTATTTTAAAAAGAAAAAAATTAAACATTGAAGTAAAAATTTTCAAACTATAAATACAGTGTGCACAATGCCAGAATTATCAATAGTAGGAGCATATTTTATTTTTTATTATTATTTTTTAAAAATTTTATTTATTTATTTGACAGAGAGAGGCAGTGAGAGAGGGAATACAAGAAGGGGGAGTTGGAAAGGGTGAAGCAGGCTTCCCACAGAGCAGGGAGCCTGATGCAGGGCTCAATCCCAGGACCCTGGGATCATGACCTGAGCTGAAGGCAGACGCTTAATGCCTGAGCCACCCGGGTGCCCCAATAGGAGCATATTTTAATAAATAATTGAGTACTTACTATGTAATAACAATTCTACTAAACATTTTACTTGTATTACTTATTAAATCATCTCAATTGGGGGGGAGATGAACCATGAGAGACTATGGACTCTGAAAAACAACCTGAGGGTTTTGAAGGGGCAGGGGGTGGGAGGTTGGGGGAGCCAGGTGGTAGGTATTAGGGAGGGCACGCATTGCATGGAGCACTGGGTGTGTTGTAAAACTATGGATTCTGTTACGCTGAAAAGAAATGAAATTTAAAAAAAAAACATATGAGCAAAAGAAAAAAAATAAAATAAATCATCTCAATACTAATATGAAATAGACACTATTATAGATATTTTATTGATAAGGTCTTCGAGGGTTTAAGTAGAAACCTTCTCCATCATTTTAAATATGGCATTAAAATATATCCCTGGTATCGAGAAAAGCAGTCAGCTTTTAGGAAACTGATAAATATTTAAATTCAACCACAAATAGTTCATAAGACAAATAGACCAAGGCATACTTCTAGGGATATAACAGTGAATAAAACAAAATGCTTTCTTAGATCTTCTCTTCAGATAGGAGAGACATAAGAAATATTGATGAAAAGTGTCATGAAGAAAAATAAAAACAAACTAAAAAGGAGAGCAAGTGAATTAATAAATGAATGAAAATGAATTGTAAAATATAGTGTTTGGAAAGACAGTATTCTTTGGGTCTCTTGTACTTTCATACATGTCCTGGGTATGCCAACAGCAAGCCCTAGACCTCCAGGCTATTTCTCAGGTTTATTTCTGGAGGTTGAGAAATGAGGTAATGCTTCTCCCCTCCCTCAACCAAAGATCAGGCTGGCTAATTGATATAAAAGTAATAGGTTCACCAAACTCAGTGTTTCTCAGCTGGGATACTTGTGTAGGATCCATCTGGGTTTATCATGTTGCCAAAGTGAGAGTGAGGGGCAAGAAGAACCAGTGCAAATACACTGACACACTCCTTTCTCTGTTGTGAGTAAAATGACCATTGTTTCTCCCCTGAGAATCTCATATCATCAGCTGACATCCATGAAATAGTAACAGGCTAAGGTTGCTTGTAAGTAGAGTAAAGTCAAATTCCAGAGCTAAAGTGCATGGTTCATCTTCTGTCACCAGGAGGATTGCTCTTTACCACTGTTCCCTAGGGCCAAACTAGAATTTAAGCTCAAGGAAAGTATCTCTTAAAATACTCCTTACAACTTTCTGCAAGTTTAGTTCTCTATGATTGAGGGCACTTTAACATGTTATTCTAAATTACTAATTGGGCAGAATCCCAATTAGGGAATTGACTAATTAATTGATCATATTCCCAATTAAGAGTTTTTATTTATTTATCTTTCTTGGAAAGAGAGATGATCAGAAATACAAACCTATCATTCATGGATAATAGCTAGTGATTTGGATGGATAGTCGGGGGTTTGGATGTCAATGGAGAACAGTGAATATCATCCAAAGACTCTCTATCCTTTTCTGGGGAAAGGCTTAGTATCTTGTAAGTAGAAATATTGATTTGTTATTATCTGATTTGGAAATTAAGTACTATTTAAAGAGATGTATATGAGTGCTAAGTCAACAGAGTGGATGTAGATGACTTGGTAGTGTGTCATATTACTTGGCTAAATTAGATTTCCAGATTTCCCTTTCTAGTATGTCTGGGTAGGATGGACTATAAAAGATACTCTCTTGAGAGAGTTTAAGAACAAAAGGGAAGCAGTAGCCATTTTGTTTTATATACAAACCTCTCACTTACTGGAACAAACACTAGCATAGGTGCTTCTAGGAAGGGATATTTTTAAGTGAAAATAAAATACTCAGTCAATTGACTTTAAATTAGAAAAATTAATTTTTTAATTAATGGTGTAGATGGGTGTAGATGATTTTTTGAAATATGAAATGTTTTTATTGTAAAACACACACACATGCATATACACACTCACAAACACCAAAGATACTTCAGAAAATTATTTCTTCAAAACATATTTAAAATCAACAGAAGTAATAATAGAACTGCATCTATTAATGAAGCTTAAGACATTTTTTTCTGATGTCATTAAATTTCAGAAATTTTTATTATCTGTGTAAGAAAATATTATAGCTGTTTAAATTATCCCTGTACATGATTGAATTAGTCGTAGGTTCTTATAAGTGAGATTAGGTCCTCCTTAGAGAGAAAGAAATAGATATCCACTTGTTTAACAGCTTTGGCCCATATTTCATTGTTCTCATCTGGTCATAACCTTTCTAACTTTGAACCTATTGAGTCAGCATCCACATTTGAACTTGTTGAGCAAACATTCACAATTGTTTTAGCATCCAGTTTGAATATAATATAAGCATAATATAATATAATTCTCCCACTGGTTCTCTTGTTGAACCCCAACTGATAACAGTATTTTGATACCAAAACTGATTCTGGAAGAACAGAATTGTAAGGATGTGTTATTTAAAATTTTCTGGAGAGGCACCTTGGTGGCTTATATGGAGGTTTTGTGGCTGGGTTCTATTAAATAGAATAAGAGCAGAAGTCGTATATGCAATATCTGGTGCTGGCCATAAAATAACTTTTGAGATATATTAAGTTCTCTCCTGCTGTGGAGGAATAGCAAATTAAGGTCCCCATAACACTGGGTTACCATTTGTAGGATGACTCTCAGTAATTATTCTCAGCTACAAACTACTAGGGTTTGAAGAAGTACTAGAGTTTGGGAAAGATAATTTTAGTCATGTTAAGCCACAAAGATTTGGGACTGTTACACAACTGGCATTAATTTACCCAATCTGGTACAGCGTACACATGATTGCCTGAGAGACAATATGATACCTTATATAAGATCTGAGTTCAAAGTTTGAAAGTTGGGGTGCCTGGGTGGCCCAGTTGGTTAAGCATCTGCATTCTGCTCAGGCCCTGATCTCAGGGTTCTGAGATCCAGCCCTGAGTTGGGTTCCCTGATCAGTGGGGAATCTGCTTCTCCCTCCCCTTTGCCTCTGCCCTCCTCCTTTGCTTGTGCTCACTCTCTCTCTCTCAAGTAAATAAATAAAATCTTTTTTAAAAAAAAGTTTGAAAGAGTAAAATACAACTTTCCCATTTGTGACGTATGTGACTTTTTTACTATGTGATTACAAAAATGTGTATGCTAGAACATTTTTATCATTCCCCTCCATTTCCTCCTCTTCACTTCTACTCTCCTCCTTTTTATTTCCTCTCTTCTTGTTCTTTCTCCTTCTTCATCCGCGCTTGTATTTTTTTCCATTTTATTTTATTTCTTTTCAGTGTTCCAGCGTTCATTGTTTATGCACCACACCCAGTGCTCCATGCAATACATGCCCTCC
>PISX010006242.1:68641-99803 GCA_004024625.1 Mellivora capensis
TAATACCCACCACCAGGCTCACCCCACCCCCACCTTCCCTCCAAAACCCTTAGCTTGTTTCTCAGAGTTTACAGTCTCTCATGGTTTGTCTCCCACTCCAATTTCCCCCAACTCATGTCTCCATTCCATCTCCCAATGTCCTGTGTATTATTCCTTATGCTCCACAAGTAAGTGAAACCATATGATAATTGACTCTCTGCTTGACTTATTTCACTCAGCATAATCTCCTCCAGTACTGTCCATGTAGATACAAAAGTTGGGTATTCATCCTTTCTGATGGAGGCATAATACTCCATTGTATATATGGACCATGTCTTTATCCATTCATCAATTGAAGGGCATCTTGGTTCTTTCCACAGTTTGGCAACTATGGCCATTGCTGCTATGAACATTGGGGTACAGATGACCCTACCTTTCACTACCTCAGTATCTTTGTGGTAAACACCCAGTGGTGCAATTGCAGGGTCATAGGGAAGCTCTATTTTTAATTTCTTAAGGAATCTCCACACTGTTTTCCAAAGTGGCTACACCAACTTGCATTCTCACCAACAGCGTAAGAAGGTTCTCCTTTCTCCACAGCCTCCCCAACACATGTTGTTTACTGTCTTGTTAATTTTGGCTATTTTAATTGGTGTAAGGTGGTATCTCAGTGTGGTTTTGATTTGAATCTCCCTGATGGCTAATGATGATGAGCATTGTTTCATATGTCTGTTAGCCATTTGTATGTCTTCTTTGGAGAAGTGTCTGTTCATGTCTTCTTCCCATTTTTTGACGTGATTATCTGTTTTGTGTGTGTTGAGTTTGAGGAGTTCTTTATAAATCTTGGATATCAGCCCTTTGTCTGTAGTGTCATTTGAGAATATCTTCTCCCATTCTGTGGTTGCCTCTTTATTTTATTGACTGTTTCCTTTCCTGTGCAGAAGCTTTTGATCTTGATGAAGTCCCAAAAGTTCACTTTTGCTTTTGTTTCCTTTGCTTTTGGAAACATATCTTGAAATAAGTTGCTGTAGCTGATGTCAAAGAGATTACTGCCTATGTTCTCCTCTAGGAAATTGATAGATTCCTGCCTCATTTTGAGATCTTTTACCCATTTCGAGTTTACCTTTGTGTATGGTGTAAGAGAATGGTCGAGTTTCATTCTTCTATACATAGCTGTCCAAATTTTCCCAGCACCATTTATTGAAGAGATGGTCTTTTTTACACTTTATATTTTTTCCTGCTTTGTCGAAGATTATTTGACCAGAGTTGAGGGTCCATATCTCGGCTCTCTACTCTGTTCCACTGGTCTATGTGTCTGTTTTTCTGCCAGTACTATGCTGTCTTGTGATTACAGCTTTGTAGTATAACAGCTTGAAATCAGACAATGTGATGCCCCCAGTTTTGTTTTTCTCTTTGAACATTTCCTTAGCAATGTGGGGTCTCTACTAGCTCCATACAAATTTTAGGATTGTTTATTCCAGCTCTTTGAAAAATGCCAGTGGAATTTTGATCGGGATGGCATTGAAAATATAGATAGCTCTAGACAGTATAGACATTTTAACAATGTTTATTCTTCTGATCCAAGAGCCTGGAATGGTCTTCCATTTTTTTTGTGTCTTCATCAATTTCTTTCATGAGTGTTCTGTATTTCTTTGAGTACAGATCCTTTATCTCTTTGGTTAGGTTTATTCCCATGTATCTTATGTTTCTTGGTGCTATACTAAATGGAATCTATTCTCTATTTTCCCTTTCTATATTTTCATTGTTAGTGTATAAGAAAGCAACTAATTTCTGTACATTGATTTTGTATCCTGCCACATTACTGAATTGCTTTATGAGTTCTAGTAGTTTGTGGGTGGAGTCTTTTGGGTTTTCCATATGAAGTATCATGTCATCTGCGAAGAGAGAGAGTTTGAGTTCTTCATTGCCCATTTGCATACATTTTATTTCTTTTTGTTGTCTGATTGCTGTTGCTAGGAATTCTAGTACTACGTTGAACAAGAGTAGCGAGAGTGGGCATCTTTGTCATGTTCCTGATCTCAAAGGGAAGGCTGTCAGCTTATCCCCATTGAGGATAATATTTGCTGTGGGTTTTTCATGGATAGATTTTATGAAGTTGAGGAATGTTCCCTCTATCCCTATACTTTGAATCGTTTTAATCAGACACGGAATGCTATATCTTGTCAAATGCTTTTTCTGCATCAATTGAGAGGACCATGTGGTTCTTCTCTCTTCTCTTACTGATTTATTCTATCACATTGATTGATTTGCGAATGTTGAATCACACTTGCTTCCCATGGATAAATCCCACCTGGTCATGGTGGATAATCTTTTTAATGTACTGTTGGATCCTATTAGCTAAGATCTTGTTGAGAATCTTAGCATCCATATTCATCAGGGATATTGGCCTGAAATTCTCCTTTTTGGTGGGGTCTTTGCCTGGTTTGGGAATCAGAGTAATGCTGGCTTCATAGAAAGAGTCTGGAAGTTTTCCTTCCATTTCTGTTTTTGAAACAGCTTCAGGAGAATAGGTATTATTTCTTCTTTGAATGATTGGTAGAATTATACAGGGAATCCATCAGGTCCTGGGCTTTTGTTTTTGGGGAGGTTTTTGATCACTGCTTCATTCTCATTACTAGATATTGGTCTATTCATGTTGTCAATTTCTTCCTGATTCAGTTTTGGAAGTTTATAGTTTTCCAGGAATGCATCCATTTCATCTAGGTTGCTTAACTTACTGGCATATAACTGTTGATAATAATTTCTGATGATTGTTTCTATTTCCTTGGTGTTAGTCATGATCTGTCTATTTTCATTCATAATTTTATTAATTTGTGCCCTCTTTTTTTTATTAGTTTGGCCAATGGTTTATCGATCTTATTGATTCTTTCAAAAAACCAGCTTCTAGTTTCATTGATGCGTTCTACTGTATCTCTAGTTTCTATCTCATTGATCTCTGCTCTAATCTTGGTTATTTCCCTTCTTGTGTATGTGGGGTTGGCTTAATTTGTTGTTGATTCTCCAGTTATTTAAAGGGTAAAGAGAGCTGGTATATTCTGGACTATTCAGTTTTTTTGAAGGAGGCTTGTATGGCTATGTATTTCCCACTTAGGACCACCTTTGATGTATCCCATAGGTTTTGGACCAAAGTGTCTTCTTCTCTTTGGTTTCCATGAATTGCTTAAGTTATTCTTTGATTTCCTTGTTGATCCAAACATTCTTAAGCAAGGTGGAATTTAGATTCCAAGTGTTTGAATTCCTTCCAAACTTTTTCTTGTGGTTGAGTTCCAGTTTCAAAGCATTGTGGTCTGAGAATATGCAGGGAACAATTTCAGTCTTTTGGTTTCAGTCGAGCCCTGATTTGTGACCCAGTATGTGGTCTATTCTGCAGAAAGTTCCATGTGCACTTGAGAAGAATGAGTATTCTGTTGTTTTAGGGTGGAATGTTCTGTATATGTCTATGAGGTCCAGCTGGTCCACTGTGTCATTCAATGCTCTTGTTTATTTATTGATTATCTGCATGGATGATCTGTCTATTACTGAGAGTGGCAAGTTAGGATCCCCTACTATTAACATATTCATATCAATATGACTCTTTATCTTGATTAACAGTTGTCTTATATAATTGGCTGCTTCTGTATTGGGGGCATAAATACTTACAATTGTTAGATCTTCTTGGTGGATAGACCCTTTAAGAATGATGTAGTGTCCTTCTTTATCTTTGACTACAGTCTTTAGTTTAAAATCTAATTTATCTGATATGAGAATCGCTACCCCAGCTTTCTTTTGAGGCCCATTGGCATGAAAGATGCTTCTCCATCCCTTCACTTTCAGTCTGGATGTATCCTTGAGTGCAAAATGGGTCTCTTGTAGACAACATATGGATGGATCCTGTCGTTATGTCCAATCTGCAAACCTGTGCTGTTTTATGGGTCCATGCTTTGTTCTATTTGTATTTAAGACTGCATAATTCTTATTGACTTAAAGTTCACTGATTCTTTTCTGAGCCACATCAAGTTACAGATGAGTATATAAAGACACTCTTTGTCTCTGTTAGAGTTTTGTTGTTATTTGCAGAATTGTTACTCAAGTCTTTCTGAAATCTATATTTCTCCAATGAAATTTATCATCTGATCATATGTATTATCTCCTTTTTCATCAGAACTTTTAATATATTGTTATTTTAAATTCTGGGTTAGGTCGATCATCAATGTCACATCTGAATCTGGTCCTAATATTACTTTTTTGGAAGTATATCCGTTTCTACTTTTTTATCTGTTTTTTTTTTTTTTTTGGTCTTATTTTGAAAACAGCATCTTGTAATGGAGAGGAGAGTAGAGAATGAAATGAAACCTTTTTTAATCAAGATATAATTCACATACCATTAAATGTATCCATTCAAAATGTATAATTTAGTGATTTGTATTAGAATCACAGATTGTTCAATCATTACTGCTATCTAATTCAAGAACATTTTTATTACTTCAAAAACAAAAACAAAAACAAAAACAAAAACGTACTGCCCCGTTAGCATTACCATTCCCTCCTTTCCCCTTCACCAAGAAATAATCATCTTTCTTGTCTTTTGCTTTGCCTATTCTGTACATTCCATGTAAATAGAAACATATAATATGCCCTTTCATGTCTTTTTTTACTTAGCATGATGTTTTCAAGGTTAATTCATGTTGAAGCGTTTATGAGTATTTCATTTCTTTTTGTAGATGATTATCTCATTACATGGATAGACAATATTTTCTTTATTCATTAGACTATTGTCAACCACATGAATTGTTTCTACTTGTTAGCTAATATGCATAATGCTCCTATGAACATATTTACACGTTTTTTGTGTATAACATGCACTTGGGCATGTGGACTTGTTTTCAGTTCTCTTGGGTACATGCCTAGGAATGAAATTTCTAGGTAACATGATGACTTTAAATTTTTGAAGAACTACCTTCCACTAGCAGTATATAAGAATTCCAGTTTTTCCACATTCTTGCCAATACTTGCTATCATCTGAGTTTTTTAAATTTTAACCATTGTGATAGATGATAGATATGAATTGAGATTTCATAGCAGTTTCAATTTACATACACACACATAAATATATATATATGTATGTATACATACATATATATATATATATATATATATAAATATGTATAATTTTATTTATATATAAAATCTTTAGGTAAACGTCTGGAACCTCATTTCATATCCTTGATGTATAAACCTAGTCTTATACCAGTTCCATACATTCCCCTTTTTTTTTCTGTTTTAAGATTTTACTTATTTGAGAGAGAGAAAGAGGGAAAGAGAACACGAGAGTGGTAAAGATGAGAGGGAGGGGGGGCCTGGGTGGCTTAGTGCCCTTGGCTCAGGTCATGATTTCAGGGTTCTGGGATCAAGCTCTGCATTGGGCTCTCTGCTCAGCAGGGAGCCTGCTTCTCCCTCTCTCTCTGCCTGCTGCTCTGCCTGCTTATGATCTCTCTCTCTCTGTCAAATATATAAATAAAATCTTAAAAAAAAAAAGAGCAGAGGGAGTAGCAGACTCCTTGCTGGGCAGGGAGCCCAACACGGTGCTTGATCATGATCTGAGCCAAAGGCAGATGCTTAACCTACTGAGCCACCCAGGTACCCCAGTTCCACACATTCTTGATTGCTATTACTTTGCAATAAGTTTTGAAATCAGAATGTGTAAGTCCTCTAATTATGTACTTCTGTCTTAATCTTGTTTTGTACATTCTATGTTGTTTGAATTTCCAGAGGAATTTTAAGATCCAGTTACCAGTTTCTGCAAATAAGACAGCTTGTATTTTGTTAGGTCTTGTGTTGAATCTACAAGTCACTTTGGGTAGAATTATCATCTTAATAATATTCAAAGTAGACATCCTTGTCTTGTTTCTTATCTTAGGGACAATTTCAGACTTCCACCAGTAAGTTTGATACTAGCCTTGGGTTTTACATAGATGCTCTTTATGAGATGGAGAAGGTCCCTTTTTTTTCTGTGTCAAATTTTTTTTTATTAACATATAATGTATTATTTGCTACCAGGGTATAGGTCTGTAATTCATCAGTCTTACACAATTCATAGCACTCACCATAGCACATGCCCTCCTGAATGTCCATCATCCAGCCACTCCATCCATCCCATCCCCCCTCCATTCCAGTAATCCTCAGTTTGTTTCCTGAAATTAAGAGTCTCTTATGATTTGTCTCCCTCTCTGCTTTCATCTTGTTTCATTTTACCCCCTCTCTTCTCTATGATCCTCTGTCTTGTTTCTCAAATTCTGCATAAGAGTGAGATCATATGATAATTTTCTTTCTCTGATTGACTTATTTCACTTAGCATAACACCCTCTAGTTCCATCCACGCCATTGCAAATGACAAGATTTTTTGATGGCTGCATAATTTACATTTTTTGGTGGCTTACATAATTTACAATATGTAAATATGTTATATATGTATATATTTCACATATTCTTTATCCATTAGTCTGTTGATAGACATTTGGGCTCTTTCCATAGTTTGGCTATTGTGGGAATTGCTCCTATAAACATTGGGGAAAATGTTGTCCCTTCAGATCACTACATTTGTATCTTTCAGGTAAATAACCAGTAGTGTAATCACTGGGTCATTGGATAGCTCTATTTTCAACTTTTTGAGGAACCTCCATACTATTTTCCAGAGTGGCTGTCCCAGCTTGCATTACCACCAACAGTGTGGGAGGATTACCTTTTCTCCACATCCTTGCCAGCATCTGTAATTTCCTGACTTGTTAATTTTTGCCTTTCTGATTGGTGGTGTGAGCTGGCATGTCACTATGGTTTTGACTTGTATTTCTCTGATGCTGAATGATGTTGAGCACTTTTTCATGTGTCTGTTGACCATTTGGATGTCTTCTATGCAGAAATGTCTGTTCATCTCTTCTGAATGCTTATTGAATGGATTATTTCTTCTTTGGGTGTTGAGTTTGATAAGTTCTTTATAGATTTTGGATACTAGCCCTTTATCTGATATATCATTTGCAAATATGTTCTCCAATTCTGTCAGTTGTCTTTTAGCTTTGTTGGCTGTTTCCTTTGTTGCGCACAAAAGCTTTTTTTTTTTTTTTTCTTGATGAGGTCCCAATAGTTCATTTTTGCCCTTTGCTTCCCTTGCCTTGGGCGATGTGTCTAGGAAGAAATTGCTGCAGCTGAGGTTGAAGAGGTTGCTGCCTGTGTTCTCCTCAAGGATTTTGATGGATTCCTTTCTCACATTGAGGTTTTTCATCCATTTTGAGTCTATTTTTGTGTGTGGTGTAAGGAAATGGTCCAGTTTCATTCCTCTGCATGTGGCTGTCCAATTTTCCCAACACCATTTGTTGAAAAGACTGTCTGTTTTCCATTGGACATTCTTTCCTCCTTCATCAAAGATTAGTTGACCATAGAGTTGAGGGTCCATTTCTGGGTTCTCTATTCTGTTCCATTGATCTATGTGTGTTTCTGTGCCAGTACCATACCGTCTTGATGAATACAGCTTTGTAATAGAGCTTGATGTCTGGAACTGTGAGCCACCAGCTTTGGTTTTCTTTTTCAACATTCCTCTGGCTATTCAGGGTCTTTTCTGGTTCTGTATAAATTTTAGGATTATTTGTTCCATTTCTTTGAAAAAAGTTTATTGTATTTTGACAGGGATTGCATTAAATGTGTAGTATGCTCTACATAGCATAAACATTTTCACACTATTTGTTCTTCCAACCTATGAGAATGGAATGTTTTTCCATTTCTTTGTGTCTTCCTCAATTTCTTTCATGAGTACTTTATAGCTTTCTGAGTAGAGATTCTTTGCCTCTTTGGTTAGGTTTATTCCTAGGTATCTTATGGTTTTGGGTGCAACTGTAAATGGGATTGGCTTCTTAATTTCTCTTCCTTCTGTGTTGTTGTTGGTGTGTGGAAATGCAACTGATTTCTGTGCATTGATTTTATATCCTGACACTTTACCAAATTCCTGTATGAGTTCTAGCAGTTTTGGGGTAGAGTCTTTTGGTTTTTCCACATAAAGTATCATATCATCTGCAAAGAGTGAGAGTTTGACTTCAACTTTGCCAATTCGGATGCCTTTTCTTTTCCTTGTCTGATTGCTGAGGCCATGATTTCTAGTACTATGTTGAATAGCAGTGGTGATAGTGGACAGCTCTGCCATGTTCTTGATCTTAGGGGAAAAGCTTTCCATTTTTTCCCATTGAGAATGATACTCACTGTGAGTTTTTCATAGATGGCTTTTATGGTACTGAAGTATGTACTCTCTATTTCTACACTGTGAAGAGGTTTTTTTTTTTTTTTAATTTTATAAACATATAATGTATTTTTATCGCCAGGGGTACATGTCTGTGAATCCCCAGGTTTACACACCTCACAGCACTCACCATAGCACATACCCTCCCCAATGTCCACCCCCCTCTCCCAATACACCTCCCCCCAGCAACCCTCAGTTTGTTTTGTGAGATTAAGAGTCACTTATGGTTTGTCTCCCTCCTGATACCATCTTGTTTCTTTACTTCTTTTCCTACCCCCCCAAACCCCATGTTGCATCTCATCTACCTCATATCAGGGAGATAATATGATAGTTGTCTTTCTCCAATTGACTTATTTCACTAAGCATGATACCCTCTAGTTCCATCCTCGTCATTGCAAATGGCAAGATTTCATTTCTTTTAATGGCTGCATAGTATTCCATTGTGTATATATACCACCTCTTCTTTATCCATTCACCTGTTGATGGACATCTAGGTTCTTTCCATAGTTTGGCTATTGTAGACATTGCTGCTATAAACATTCGGGAGCATGTGCCCCTTCGGATCACTACGTTTGTATCTTTAGGGTAAATACCCAGGAGTGCAGTTGCTGGGTCATAGGGTAGTTCTATTTTCAACTTTTTGAGGAGCCTCCATGCTGCTTTCCAGAGTGGTTACACCAGCTTACATTCCCACCAACAGTGTAAGAGGGTTCCCCTTTCTCCACATCCTCGCCAGCATCTGTCATTTCCTGACTTGTTAATTTTAGTCATTCTGACTGGTGTGAGGTGATATCTCATTGTGGTTTTAATTTGTATTTCCCTGATGCCGAGTGATGTGGAGCACTTTTTCATGTGTCTGTTGGCCATCTGGATGTCTTCTTTGCAGAAATGTCTGTTCATGTCCTCTGCCCATCTCTTGATTGGATTATTTGTTCTTTGGGTGTTGAGTCTGATAAGTTCTTTATAGATTTTGGACACTAGCCCTTTATCTGATATGTCATTTGCAAATATCTCCTCCCATTCTGTCAGTTGTCTTTAGGTTTTGTTAACCGTTTCCTTTGGTGTGCAAAAGCTTTTAATCTTGATGAAATACCAATAGTTCATTTTTGCCCTTGCTTCCCTTGCCTTTGGCGATGTTCCTAGGAAGACTTTGCTGTGGCTGAGGTCGAAGAGGTTGCTGCCTGTGTTCTCCTCAAGGATTTTGATGGATTCCTTTCTTACATTGAGGTCTTTCATCCATTTTGAGTCTATTTTTGTGTGTGGTGTAAGGAAATGGTCCAGTTTCATTTTTTTGCATGTGGCTGTCCAATTTTCCCAACACCATTTTTTGAAGAGGCTGTCTTTTTTCCATTGGACATTCTTTCCTGCTTTATCGAAGATTAACTGACCATAGGGTTGAGGGTCTATTTCTGGGCTCTCTATTCTGTTCCATTGATCTATGTGTCTGTTTTTGTGCCAGTACCATACTGTCTTGATGATGACAGCTTTGTAAGAGAGCTTGAAGTCCGGAATTGTGATGCCACCAACTTTGGCTTTCCTTTTTCAATATTCCTTTGGCTATTTGAGGTCTTTGGGGTGCGTGGGTGGCTCAGTGGGTTAAAGCCTCTGCTTTCGGCTCAGGTCATGATCCCAGGGTCCTGGGATCAAGCCCCACATCGGGCTTTCTGCTCAGTGGGGAGCCTGCTTCCCCCTCTCTTTCTGCCTGCCTCTCTGCCTACTTGTGATCTCTGTCTGTCAAATAAGTAAATAAAATCTTTAAAAAATAACTTTATTCGAGGTCTTTTCTGGTTCCATATAAATTTTAGGATTATTTGTTCAATTTCTTTGAAAAAAAATGGGTGTTATTTTGATAGGGATTGCATTAAATGTGTAGATTGCTTTAGGTAGCATAGACATTTTCACAATATTTGTTCTTCTGATCCATGAGCATGGAACTATTTCCATTTCTTTGTGTCTTTCTCAATTTCTTTCATGAGTACTTTGTAGTTTTCTGAGTATAGATTTTTAGCCTCTTTGGTTAGGTTTATTCCTAGGTATCTTATAGTTTTGGGTGCAATTGTAAATGGGATTGACTCCATAATTTCTCTTTCTTCTCTCTTGTTGTTGGTGTAGAGAAGTGCAATTGATTTCTGTGCAATGATTTTATATCCTGACACTTTACTAAATTCCTGTACAGGTTCTAGCAGTTTTGGAGTGGAGTCTTTTGGGTTTTCCACATAGAGTATCATATCATTTGCAAAGAGTGATAGTTTGACTTCTTCTTTGCTGATCTGGATGCCTTTAATTTCTTTTTGTTGTCTGATTGCTGAGGCTAGGACTTCTAGTACTATGTTGAATAGCAGTGGTGATAATGGACATCCCTGCCATGTTCCTGACCTTAGCAGAAAAGCTTTCAGTTTTTCTACATTGAGAATAATATTTGGGGTGGGTTTTTCATGATGGCTTTGATAATATTGAGGTATGTGCCCTCTATCCCTCCACTTTGAAGAGTTTTGATTAGGAAGGGATGCTGTACTTTGTCAAATGCTTTTTCAGTATCTATTGAGAGGATCATATGGTTCTTGTTCTTTCTTTTATTAATGTGTTGTATCACATTGATTGATATCCCTAAAACCTTGCAGCCCTGGACTAAATCCCACTTGGTCGTGGTGAATAATCTTCTTAAGGTACTGTTGAATCCTATTGGCTAGTATTTTGGTGAGAACTTTTGCATCTGTGTTCATCAAGGATATTGGTCTGTAATTCTCTTTTTTGATGGGATCTTTGTCTGGTTTTGGGATCAAGGTGATGCTTTCCTCATAAAATGTGTTTGGAAGTTTTCCTTCCATTTCAATTGTTTGGAACAGTTTCAGGAGAATAGGAATTAATTCTTCTTTAAATGTTTGGTAGAATTCCCCTGGGAAGCCGTCTGGCCCTGGGCTTTTGTTTGTCTGGAGATTTTTGATGACTGTTTCAATCTCCTTACTGGTTATGGGTCTTTTCAGGTTTTCTATTTCTTCCTGGTTCAATTGTGGTAGTTTATATGTCTCTAGGAATGCATCCATATCTTCCAGATTGTCCAATTTGTTTGTGTAGAGTTGCTCATAGTATGTTCTTATAATTTCTTTGGTGTTTGTTTGGTATTTCTTTGGTGTTGGTTGTGATCTCTCCTCTTTCATTCATGATTTTATTTATTTGGGTCCTTTCTCTTTTTTCTTTTTGATAAGTCTGGCCAGGGGTTTATCAATCGTATTAATTCTTTCAAAGAATCAGCTCCTAGTTTCATTGATTTGTTCTATTGTTTTTGTTTTTTTTTTTTTATTTTTTTTGTTTGTTTCTATTTCGTTGATTTCTGCTCTATATTTATGATTTCTCCTGCTGGGTTTAGGCTTTCTTTCTTGTTCTTTCTCTGGCTCTTTTAGGTGTCGGGTTAGGTTATGTATTTGAGACCTTTCTTGGTTCTTGAGAAAGGCTTGTACCGCTATATATTTTCCTCTCAGGACTGCCTTTGCTGTGTCCCACAGATTTTGAACTGTTGTGTTTCATTATCATTTGTTTCCATTAATTTTTTCAATTCTTCTTTAATTTCCTGGTTGACCCATTCATTCTTTAGAAGGATGCTGTTTAGTCTCCATGTATTTGGGTTCTTTCCAAATTTCCTCTTGTGATTGAGTTCTAGCTTCAGAGCATATCTGAAAATATGTAGGGAATGATCCCAATCTTTGGGTACTGGTTGTGACCTGATTTATGACCCAGGATGTGATCTATTATGGAGAGTGTTCCATGTGCACTAGAGAAGATTGTGTATTCTGTTGCTTTGGGATGAAATGTTCTGAATATGTCTGTGATGTCCATCTGATCCAGTGTGTCATTTAAGGCCTTTATTTCCCTGTTGATCTTTTGCTTGGATGATCTGTCCATTTCAGTAAGGGGCGTGTTAAAATCCCCTACTATTATTTTGTTATTGTTGATGTGTTTCTTTGATTTTGCTATTAATTGGCTTACATAGTTGGCTGCTCCCATGTTAGGGGCATAGATATTTAAAATTGTTAGATCTTCTGGTTGGACAGACCCTTTGAGTATGATATAATGTCCTTCCTCATCTCTTATTATAGTCTTTGGCTTAAAATCTAACTGATCTGATATAAGTATTGCCACCCCAGCTTTCTTCTGATGTCCATTAGCATGGTAAATTGTTTTCCACCTCCTCACTTTAAATCTGGAGGTGTCCTCGTGTCTAAATGAGTTTCTTGTAGGCAACATATTGATGGGTTTTGTTTTTTTATCCATTCTGATACCCTGTGTCTTTTGATTAGGGCATTTAGCCCATTAACATTCAGGGTAACTATTGAGAGATATGAATTTATTGCCATTGTATTGCCTGTAAGGTGACTGTTACTGTATATTGTCTCTGTTCCTTTCTGATCTACTATTTTTAGGCTCTCTCTTTGCTTAGAGGACCCCTTTCAATATTTCCTGTAGAGCTGATTTTGTGTTGGCAAATTCTTTCAGTTTTTGTTTGTCCTGGAAACTTTTTATCTCTCCTTCTATTTTCAATGATAGCGTAGCTGGATATAGTATTCTTGGCTGCATGTTTTTCTCATTCAGTGCTCTGAATATATCATGCCAGTTCTTTTTGGCCTGCCAGGTCTCTGTGGATAAGTCTGCTGCCAATCTAATATTTTTACGATTGTATGTTAAAGACTTCATTTCTCGGGCTGCTTTCAGGATTTTCTCGTTGTCGCTAAGACTTGTAAATTTTACTATTAGGTGTCGGGGTGTGGACCTATTCTTACTGATTTTGAGGGGGGTTCTCTGCACCTCCTGGATTTTGATGCTTGTTCCCTTTCCTATATAAGGAAAATCTCTACAATAATTCTCTCCAATATACCTTCTGCTCCCCTCTCTCTTTCTTCTTCTTCTGGAATCCCAATTATTCTAATGTTGTTTTGTCTTATAGTGTCACTTATCTCTCGAATTCTCCCCTCGTGGTCCAGTAGCTGTTTGTCCCTCTTTTGCTCAGCTTCTTTATTCTCTGTCATTTGGTCTTCTATATCACTAATTCTTTCTTCTGCCTCATTTATCCTAGCAGTAAGAGCCTCCGTTTTTTATTGCACCTCATTAATAGCTTTTTTTTTTATTTCAACTTGGTTAGATTTTAGTTCTTTTATTCCTCTAGAAAGGGCTTTTATATCTCCAGAGAGGGTTTCTCTAATATCTTTCATGCCTTTTTTGAGCCCGGCTAGAACCTTGAGAATCGTCATTCTGAACTCTATATCTGACATATTTCCAATGTCTGTATTGATTATGTCCCTAGCCTTCAGTACTGCCTCTTGTTCTTTTTTTTTGTGGTGATTTTTTCCGCCTTGTCATTTTTTCCAGATAAGAGTATATGAAGGAGCAAATAAAATACTAAAAGGGTGGCAAAGACTCAGGAAAATGCCCTGTAACCAAATCAGAAAAGACCCCAAATCGTGGGAGGGCGGGAGAAAGGGGATAAAAATAAGTTCAGAAAAAAAATTTTTTTAAAGAAAACAAATAAAGAAAAAATATATATATTAGACTGGTGACTAGAGCAGGGTCACCCACTTAATTTTGGGGTATTTCGGTCTCTTAGAAGAAACTACCTCCCAAAATTTTAAAGAATGAAAAACGTATATAAGGGTAAGCACAATGAAGGGATGGAATATGCCTATAAAGATGAAAAAATTTTTTTTAATTTCTAAAAAAAGGAGTTGATAAAGTAAGTTGGTTGGGGGATTAAAGAAAAAGAAAGTGGAGAGAATTTGCTCAGGCTGGAGACTAGAACAAGCCTGGAGCTAGATTTAGAGTATATTTTGATCTACTAGAGGAAATTGTACCCCAATTTTTTTAGAAGAAAAAAACACTATGTGTATACAAAAAATAAAGTTAAATACTATGAAGGATAAAATATGACTATGATAATGAAGGTTCAAAAAAGATTTTTATTTTTTGGAAAGGTATTGTTAAGATAAACTAGTTAAAAAAATGTTAAAGTAGAAAAGGCTAAAAGTTAAAAAAAATTTAGCAGAAGAAAAAAATAAAATTAAAGAAAAAATTAAATTAACTGCAAGACTAAAGAATCATGGGGAGAAAGCCATGAATTCTGCGCTTTGCTTTCTCCTCCTCTGGAACTCCGCTGCTCTCCTTGTTAAGTGAACTTGGTCTTGGCTGGATTTCTTGTTGATCTTCTGGGGGAGGGGTCTGTTGTAGTGATTCTCAAGTGTCTTTGCCAGAGGCGGAATTGCACCATCCTTATTAGAGGCCAGGCTAAGTAATCCGCTCGGGTTCGCTTTCGTGAGCTTTTGTTCCCTGAATGCTTTCCGTAGAGTTCTGGAGGACGAGAAAGAAAATGGTGACCTCCCAATCTCCAGCCCGGAGGAGCCGAGAGCTCAAGGTCCCATTCCTCAGTGCACTTTCAGAGAAAAGTGCCTAATCACTCCCGTCTCCCTCGCCTCTGGCCGCGCTCCAAACTCACCCAGCCTGCGACAGGTTCAAGGTAACCCCGACCTGAGAGCTCACTCCTTGGCTCTGTCTCTGTAGCCAGTTTCCCTGCCCTAATACTTGCAAACTCTGCAACACTCAGACACCCCCGATCCTTCTGTGACCCTGCCGGACCTGGGGCCATGCTGACCCCGTGTGGGATTCACCCTGGTTTAGCCTCTGGAGCGATGTCCCTCAGTGGAGCAGACTTTTAAAAGTCTGATTTAGTGCTCCGTTGCTCCACCGCTTGCCGGGAGCTGGCCCCTCCCCCATGGTCTATCTTCCCGTTGCTTTGGATTCATGTCTCCGCCGGTCCTACCTTTCAGAAAGTGGTTGATTTTCTGTTTCTAGAATTGCTGTTCTTCTTCTCTTCGATCTCCCATTGGATTTGTAGGTTTTTGCAATGGTTTGATAAGCTATTGCTGATCTCCTGCTACCTGATGTAGTCCCGGCCTGCTACTTCTCTGCCATCTTGACTCCTCCCTTTTGTTTTTTTTAATTTTGTAGACTTCATCTTTATTGAAATTCTTCTGATTTCTTTTCAAGATTAAATTAGGGTTACAGGTTTTTGGAAGGAATGACACAGAGGAAAAGTGCCCTTTTCATATTATCCTATCAAGGGAACAAATTATCAACATGACTTATCACTGTTGTTAATCTTGATCACCTGGCTCAGGTAGTGTTTGTCAGGTTTCTCCAATGCAAAGAAACTCCCCCCACCCTCTCCATGCTATATCCTTTAGAATGAAGTCACTCTACGTAATTCACATTTACGAAGTAGCAGTAATGCTCATTCCATTTGAGGATGGAATATATATATATATATATACACACATATATATACATATATACCATATATGTATATATATGTATACACATATAGTATGTATGTATACATATATATACATATATGGTATATATATGTATATATATTATATATGTATATATGTATACATATGTATGTATACATATATAGTATGTATGTATACATATGTATGTATACATGTATACATACATATGTATACATATATATAAATATATGGTATATATGTATATATCTGTATATATATATATGGTTTGAAATTTTTCTACATGGGGAATTTGCTTATTCTCTCCCACTTATTTATTTATTCATTTATTTATATAAAGATGAATGTATGAATACTTATTTTATACTATTTTATTTTGTTCCTTAAATTGTAGTTAGGGCCATTTGAGCTCTTCTATTGGTTCCTGCTTCCTTTTGATATATGACATGAATGTGATTTTATTATTTTTTTGAGCACTAGAACATCCTTCAGTGTCAGAAAACTGTGAAGAGTTTTAATTAAGAAAGGATGTTGTACTTTGTCAAATGTTTTTTCTGCAACTATTTAGAGTATCATATGATTCTTGTCCTTTCTTTTATTAATGTATTCTATCACATTGATTGATTTGCAGATGTTGATCCAATCTTGCAGCCCAGGAATAAATCCTATTTGGTTGTGGTGAATAATCTTTTTAACTTACTGTTGGATCCTATTGGCTAGTATTTTGGTTAGAATTTTTGTATCTGTGTTCATCAGGGTTATTGATCTGTAATTCTTCTTAATGTGGTCTTTGTCTGGTTTTGGGATCAAGGTAATCCTGGCCTCATAAAATGAGTTTGAGTGTGTCAAATATTTTTATCATGGAAGGGTATTAGATTTTATCATATTATCTGTCTCTGTGTCTATTGGGAAAATCATATTATTCCGTATATTTTGTCCCAAACTTTGATTTCTGAAGAAAACATTTTCTTATTCATAGAATCAAAAGACCCTTCCAAATGAAAACAAAACAAAACATCCCTTTCAATCTCATATGATTTACTTTTCCCCAAATTTCTAGTCATTTTGGAAATCTTATCTTGTGCCTATTTTGTGGCAGATGCCATGAATACATTATCTTCCTAGATCTCATTTCAGTATTTAAACAATGTAATGTTAGTGCATCAGTAGCATTGTAGTTAATAGATCACTTTGCAAGTTGACAGACTAAAATCTAACACACTCTTGATGCCCAAATCCCATAGGTTGTTGCCACTCTATCAAGATTTTCTCTATTATTTGGTTTCTTTTCATCTGTATATTTAAAAAAAATCTGTTAGTATGTTGCCACTGCATTTAATAAGTAAGTTGTATTACTTCCTTATATAAATTTATTAGTGAGATGCGGAATTAGTGGACAGAGAAGCAGCACAAAATAGAAGGATGCTTCTGATAGAATTTTTTAAATTGAGCTATAATTGAGATACAATATTGTATAAGTTTAAGGTATATAACATATTTATTTGTTATATTTATATACTACAATATGATTGCCACCATAGTACTAATTAACATCTCTATCATATCATTATCTTTTTGTATGTAGTAAGGATAATGAAGATCTAGTCTCCTAGCAGTTTTGACATTTATTATATAACACTGTTGACTATCTATAATCACTCTGCTATATATGAGGTCTCTAGAACTTATTTATCTACTAGTTGCAAGTCTGTATCCTTAAACATTGCCCTAATTCTCCCACCCCCTATACCTTGGTAACCATCATCCTATTCTGTTTTTATAAGTTTGCCTTTTTTATTTTTTATGTTTATTTTTTGTTTGGCTTTTTTAGATTCCACATACAAGTGCTCTCATGCTATATTTGTCTTTGTCTGTCTAACTTTTCTCTTTAACATAATGCCCTCAAGACTCATCCATGTTGTCATACATGGCAGGATTTCCTTCTTTCTTACAGCTAAATATTACTCCATTGTGTGTGTATATATGCATACACATATATAAACATATATATATACATATATATACACATATGTACAAATATATATACACACAAACACATATAAACATATATATACACAAGTGTGTGTGTGTGTGTGCGTGTGTGTGTGTATCATCTTTTCCATTCATCTCTTAGTGGACACTTAAGTTGTTTCCAAATCTTGGGTCTTATGAATACTGCTGCAATAAACATAACTGTTATATAACAAATGTTGGTTTTACACTGAAATTTTATCTGACATTTATTGTCATCTAAGTTGTCACATATATTTGCAACCCAATATTTTCCCACATGATTTCATCCTTGTGTTAAGTATTGCTCAATAGGAAAATCTTTCTCATAAGCCTGTGTATCTCATGTCTTCTTGAAGCAGAGCTCTATTACATGTAGCTTGAATTCAAAGGACTTAGCTCACACTGTTAATTTCTTCGTGTACTCACAGATTAGCAATTACTAATAGCTTATTTGTTTTAAAACTATGATTTTATTAATGAGTTTATTTTAAAAAGTATGTTATTACCTTATTATTTTCTTTAAATGACAGAACCATATAAACAAATGAAAAACAGCAATTAATATTTGTATTCCCACCAAGAGAAAATTCAGCTACTTTAATAATTCATGTTTGTCATAATTTATAATCATTTTTAATACCCCAAAGTAGAAAAAGTGAAAATCTGTGTACTTATACTCTGTTAATTGAGTATCTGAGTATCTTCCAGTATCTGAGTATCTGAGTATCTTATCACAAAAAGAAAAATAGAAATTCTGGATGTATTTTCAACTCTATTTTATTATTCTGCCATATCTAAGAGAGTATCTACAATTTCCCAAATGAGGTAATGAGAATAAGAAGCATTCATCCAAACATATGTGTTTTAAAATGGTATCTTTTTTTGCAAAATAGATGTTCTAAAGATATACATTGAAATAAGGTAAAATCTTAAGACAATCAGAGATTTAGGGGAACTTAGTTAGAGAATACGTGTCAGAAAAATGTTGGCTCCAATGCAATGAAACACATTTTGAGTTTTAATTTTGGATTAGGATTTAGTCTAAGATCAGCCTGCTATTGCAAAAATCACCCACTGAGTGAATACTACTCTGTGTGCTCCACAATCACCACCATCCCACAAAGTGCGGAAAGGCACTATGTTTTTTTAGATTATTGAACTTTCATTTTTTCACACCTCCTTCATATGCAGCTGGAGTGGCTTGAAGTCTCTGTAATAGGTTTGATTCATTGCTGCTGCTATGAAGACTCAGTTTTCATATTTTTAGATTTTTCACTAACAGGGATAGACTGTGTTAAGAGTTCATATATTTTGGAAGGCATTTTAGGGTATTATTGATCCTTTTAAATATTTATTTATTTTTATTAGAAATATCTGTAGTTAGAAGTAAGAATGATCAAGGAATGCATTATATTGTATATACTATTAAAGTTTGTGTATATATATTGTGTATCCCTGACCACTTCAAATTTGATTATCCTATATAAATATAGGTATATATAGTTCTATCTTGTATTTTATATATATATATCATATATAACCAATATATATACATATATACACATGTGTATGTTCCAGTGTCATCTGTGTGTGTGTGTGTGTGTGTATGTCTATATATGTCTGTGTAAGCATAATTAATTTAAACTCCAGTGGTTGGAATCAACATGAATTTAGAGGTAGTAATGAATAAATATTAATTAAATATATAAATTCCTATACCATTCAGCTACACATCTACATCTAGATATACAGATAGAAACAAATGAATTAACTTTGTGAAGAACAAAAATACTGTTTTTTTTTCTTTTATACTGCAACTTATTAACTCCATATTTTGTAAATATTTGCCAAGGTTAAGATTGAATAGAATAATCAAGGCACAAAGTTAATGATTGTATTTTTCTCTTCTGTAAATGCACTTATTAATATGCAGATTTTGTGTCTTCAGGACGCATTCATTATTTATATTCTACAAATCATTGTGACTGCAGACTCTCCTAGTTAAGGATCTCATTTAAACATTAAAGTGAATACCTGTTTTAGTACCTATATACAAATATTGAAAATAAAATTGTAATTGGAGAATGATACTTTTAGCTATTTTAATCTAGGTAGTTAGTAACCTAATTGTATATCTAAGACTAAGCTAAAGTGTTTTATTTGGTTAACATTTGTGAGCTAGATTGTATTAGGATGTTTTCTATAATCTGAAACTTCTTTCATATGTCTTTCATATGAATTATCTTATGTATATAATCATGTAGTGTGTTATATATTCATGAAGTGTATTATAATCTTATATATTCATGAAGTGTGTTATAATCACCCTGCAATGGTGGTATGAGGCATCATCACACAGAATTAGGTTCAAATTTTAGGGCTGATGATCCTACTCATGCATCAGGAAGGCATGAAGAGACTTATTACTCACATATGAGGTTTCCTTGGGTAGGGCAGACTCTTAAACTGGTCTGAACTGATCTGAGAGAGCAGGGAAGGATAATGCTTTGGCTTTTATTGTAATTGGTGGGTAGAGCTGAGGAGAGTTCCCAGGTGGGCAGGGGCTTGCATATTTTTTAACTTCCCATTGGTGCCATAGGAGAAAATACCAAGTCTCTCATTAGTCCTAGCTGTGGGAAAGAAGGAGAAGGAGGGGTGGTAGGGCTTGAAGTCTGTCAAACAGTCAAACATCCAAAATGGAGTCAGACTCTATAATGTGATAGAAACTACCTTCAGTGAAGTATTATTTACCCAAAGCAGAAATCTCATTTTTCTTTAACTAGAAAGAACATTCGTTAAAGTAGTTATTGATTCAAAATATGTAACTATACTCTTTATAATGAGTAATATAGGGTAATTTATGGATCCCATGTATCATATTTTAAGCAAATGTAGTTGAAGAGCTCTGTCTATCACTGTAAGACTCTGTTTTTAACATAGACAGTATGTCTGTCTTGTTCACTGCCAGTCTGCTTGGCATTTTCCAATTTTCTTAAGCATCTCTGAGTTTTGTCTTTAAGAAATAAAATTTCATTATTCCAGTTTCTTACAGGGTAGCACCATCAGATGGGTTTTCACTCTTATCTACGTGGCATTCTTTCAAAGCAGATGGTAACACCATGTACATTTTCTCTTCAACCTAAAATTATTTTTCTTGTCTTTTCATGTCTTTCATAGACCTCCTAATAGGATAAAAAATTGCTTTACCTGATGGATATTCACAGTGATGTTTCTGCTTCTTCAAGATATGCCAAACATATCTTCTGGGCAATGCAAAAAAAGAAGCAAAAAAAAAATCGTAAATGTTACACAGGATATCAAAGTTACTTTTCTTCATTCATGACTTTTTTCTTTTTTAACTTTCAAAATATATGCAATGTGGCTTTTTAAGTCCCCCCACCTTAATTAGGCTGCCAAAATAGAGGTCGTAGAATAGATATTTTTATAAACCCATAAAAATTATAGTAATTATAATTTTAATGAACCTATATAATTTATTTATAGGAACATTAACTGTTAATTAGTTTAAATCATCAAAAGAATTATTCATAGATAATTATACCATACTCTTATTTTTGTTATATTACCATTTCTTAGATATACTAGTTTCATAACATGTACACATATAATTTTCAGAAAAAAGTCAAGGAGGTATTATTCTTTTGGCCCATACATTGTTAATGATAATTCTATATTTCCTAACATTTTCTTTATCAACTCTTCACCTGAATTATCCTTAATTAATGTAATAGAACTAATACCAATTATTTTTGGAGTGTTAGCATGTGTCATTGAATGATCCTTTGCTCCTTTCCTCAAAGAGAAGAATAATGGACTAGACATGGATTAGACTAAAATAAAATAAAGTAAACACAAAGGAGGCTTCCGGGCAATATTCTGTTTGAATGTCAGGAGAGGACTGCACTAGTGGAAGAGTCCTACATTTCCATACCAAATGTGGTAGATTGCATGGCTATTTGAGATTGAATAAAAGCAGGATACTGATTAAGATTATTAAGAAGATGGGTTCTGCCAGCCTATATACTAGATTAATCTATTGCAGATCAGTTATTTAGTAAGCAGAACCACAACAGGAAAATTCTCAGTCTCATATATGCCACATTGAAGGCACCTCAAACACACTTTCCATTTCACTCTACTGTCCCTGAAGGGGGGCTCTAACATATGTTGGGTGAAATGGATCTGATGTCAAATGAAACTTAAATATTTCTGTAATTTAGTAGAGTGGGTAGTTTTAAGGGCATGATAATTAGGTAAATAAATGAAGACAGAACAAACGTTTTCTTTGTATTTTCTTTCTAGTAATAGATCACCAGTTTAATGGGAAAAATTAGAGAATTTCAGTTTTGAAACATAAAATATCCTCTGCCTGCAATGAGACCACGGAAGTAGATATTTAGGAAATTTTTTTCTCCAAGAATACACTTTCTTCCCTTTCAGTTTGTTCTTTTCATCATATATTTTTTCCAAGAAGTTGATGGCTTTGCATATACTACTCATTCTGTGACTTAAGTTAACTGGTCCAGGGATCGGCAATTCACAAGAGATCTGGGACATCAGTTTGTTTTAGTTATATTTTTTGGAATACGGTTCAATAAGATCTTTTCCAGTGTCCTTAGAGATAAAAAATTTGGGAATGATTGAAAATTATTTTTCTGACATGTACTCAAAGTCAGATATAAGATGAATGAAAGCAGAGATTATTCAGTAATGTCCAAGTAATATGATAATTACTGAAATAGAGATATGTATTAAGAGCGGGGGAAAACAGAAAAATCCAAATTGACTGATTCAGTGTGAAATCAATGAGCAGGCACTATTTTGCCCGAATTTTAAAGAATACATATACTTTTGCTGAGGGGACAAGAGAAGGCAGGGAAAAGACTATTTTTCTTTCTTTTCTTTTTTTTTTTTTTTTTTTACTATTTTTCAATATTAGGAATATTTTTCAATATAGGAATGTTTGAAAAATACTGTGCATTCACAAGTAGCTCAGTATTGCTGGAGTAAGAATGTGTTCAACAAAGTAACAGGAATTGAAGCTGGCAGCTAAGCAACTATGACATTATACGTGGACCTATACAATAAGCCCAAAAAATCATAACATTTACCTTGAAAAGAAAAATGATGTGACAATATTACATGCAAAAACTAGCATCTTTAGTCATGGATTGGAAATGGTGGAACAAGAGATTGGGACACTACAAATGAAGATTTTGAGACTACCTCTAGAAAGAGGTAATACTCCTTTACATAAGAAGGTAACTTATGAAGAGACAGGTGTATAGAATATTGGAAACACATAGGAAGTTATAATTCAGATGCTTATTACTTGTTTTATTTCTGGAATTAGGTCATAAAACAAGTTAGTTGGTATTATACTCATGAATTTGGTGCTTAAATTTTTGAAAGGCTTGTGGTTTCTTACCATGAGTTCAGTGATGGGCACATTGAAGCTTAGTGGTCTTTAGGACCTCCAGACAGGTGTAATGTACTTGCCTCATGCTCATAACATTTGAGATAGAAGTTTGTAATAGCTCAAACCATGGCAACCATGTTGTACTGAGCTTTGTGGACAGATACATCTTTGTAGTGAGGGGAATGTCCTATATATTATAGGATGTTTAGCAGCATCACTGGCCTTGACCCACTAGATCCCGATAGCACCATCTTCTATTGGAAAAAAAAAAAAAAATTCTGTGGCCATTGCCAAATGTTTCCTGTAGGGAGGGGCAAAATCATCCTTGGTTAGGAACTACTGAGCCAGAGTAACAGCATGATTCATAGGCATATGGGTAACTTCCATGTAGTGACTATAGAACAAGAAGAGAATAAAACAAAGAACAGAGCTCTGGAAAGAATAACATTGAATGGTAAAGAGAGGTGTCTTAGTCTGTTTAGGCTACTATAACAAAAATACCATAAACTAGTTGGCTTACATATACCATAAATGCATTGCTCACAGTTTTAGAGGCTGGACGCTCAAGATTAGAATGCCTGAATATATGGTCAGGTTCTGTTGAGGATGCCTCTTCAGTTTGGGCAATACTGATTTCTCATTGTATCCTTACAGGATGGAAGAGTTAAGGGAACTACCTGGGGCATCTTTTATAAGAGCTCTAATCCAATTCATGAGGGCTCCACCCCCATAAGATAATGATCTCCCAAAGGCCTCCTAACCATGACTTTGGGCCTTTGGTTTCCACACATGAATCTTGGAGGAGGACACAAACATTCAGACTTTAGCACAGAGGAAAGGTGACTGAAAAAAAGTATATCGTCAAGTATGAGACAGTTGAAGACAAAGGGTTAATACAAAAGCCAAAGGTGAAGGAAGTCTTCCAGAGACCAAAAAAGAATTATACATGTTAAGTTAAAGATAAGACTGTTAAGAAACCTTTTAAATAAAAATGTAACTTAGAAAGTGCTATGCTCATGTCTTTCAGTCTCTTGACATGATGATGGGATTTCATGTGAAGAGGTAACCAGTGTTGCACAGGGGGGAAGAATTTTCAAAAATATCATGATAATTTTAATAGCATTAAAAATGTTTTGCTATTCTTAGTGACATTATTAAATCCTAAAATGTATCTGCCTTAAAAGAAGAATAATGCCAGTTAATAATATACTCAGAAATTAGTGAGAGGAAATCATAAACAGCTTCAGTGAACATTTAGGTAGTATATAAAAATAAATGTGTTGTTTTATTATTATTATTATCATCATTATTATTTTTGAAATGTTGAATTGACTTTTAAAGAGCAGGTAACTAAACTGAAGAATATAAGCTAGAAATATTCCAGGTATCTACTTCACGTCATAAAAGACCTGGCTTTGACTACTTATATTTCATTTAGTAGAACTAATACAAGTAGCTCTCTCAGAAATCCAGAAATATTTCTGTATAACACTTAAATGTGCATTTTTATACTTTATTTTATGAAAATCAATTTTATTGTTTTTTTTTAATTTTTATTTTTTTATAAACAATTTTTTATCCCCAGGGGTACATGTCTGTGAATCGCCAGGTTTACACACTTCACAGCACTAACCATAGTGCATACCCTCCCCAGTGTCCATTACCCCACCCCCCTTTCCTGATCCCCCTCCCCACAGCAACCCTCAGTTTGTTTTGTGAGATTAAGAGTCACTTACGGTTTGTCTCCCTCCCAATCCCATCTTGTTTCTTTTCTTCTTTTTCTGCCCCCCTAGTCCCCCATGTTGCATCTCCACTTCCTCATATCAGGGATATCATATGATAGTTGTCTTTCTCTGATTGACTTATTTCACTAAGCATGATACCCTCTAGCTCCATCCACGTCATTGTGAATGGCAAGATTTCATTTCTTTTGATGGCTGCATAGTATTCCATCGTGTATATATACCACATCTTCTTTATCCATTCATCTGTTGATGGACATCTAGGCTCTTTCCATAGTTTGGTTATTGTAGACATTGTTGCTATAAACATTCGGGAGCACGTGCCCCTTTGGATCACTACGTTTGTATCTTTAGGGTACAATTGGAAACAATTTTATTGTTTTAAGAGAATAACAGAAAAATACTTTCTGGATGAACTACCTGAAAAAAACAAAACTAGTTATACATCTCTAACACCTCCGTTCATAGGAGACAATGGAGCAATGCAAACATGAGAATTTGCCATAAAATAATTTCCTTTAATTTGGAGAAGGAGCAGCACAAAGTATGACATGAACCAAAGACTTTCCCCTAGCCTCTTTAATCCTAGTTAGGGCCCTCTCTTTAGGTACTGAAATATATATTCATTTCACATTTTCTAGTTCTCTTCTACACATTTGGCTTTCTTCTGTGTTAGTAGTGATTGGGGAAAAATATATTGTGTACAACTATACATTTTCTGGCATTGCAATATGTGAATATCCCATATGAAAATGCTTTTGTTTACATTTTTTTCAGTGTTCCAAAATTCATTGTTTATGCACCACACCCAGTGCTCCAGGCAATACGTGTCCTCCACAATACCCACCACCAGGCTCACCCCACCCCCCCAAACCCCTCAGTTGTGTTTACATTTGTGGTAGATAATCTTCCATTTTAACTACACTTTGCTGTGGAAGAAAAGAAGCTATATATTTAGCTTAGTTTATAAGCATTATTTAGCCTTATGTAGGCTTCCAACATCATTTAAATACTGTGTAGAATAAATAAGTAGTATATAATTTGGTTTCTGTACTGAAATAAACTCACATTTTGTTGGACATCCAATGGCCTTTAAAACCAAATGAAAATTTTACTCTTTTATAGTACACTTTCCTATTCAAGTACAATACAGATGACTTTCATAACTGGGGGAATTTTTAGTATTGACTCATTATATCACATTAGATTTAGGAATTTTAAAACATGGAAAAGCACCAAGAATCTAAAATTGGGATATTAATTAGACTGGTTGAGTTCAGGCAAATAAGGAATTATAATAGGAATGTAATTACTAAATGAAATGGAGAATATGAAAGCCAATGTATGAAAATGACTGTTTTAGTCTACCTGTGAATACTTAGGTATAATGAAATGAGTATAGAAATACTCATTTTATATTTTTAAATTTCCTTTTTTGTTATGCTTGATATGGAACAGTTTTACATGTTAATCATTTTATGATTTTTCTCTTCACATTCTTTGCCTGTTATTATTATTTTTTCTCCCTTTGGAAATGTTGGCCTTTCCATTAATTTTTCTGAAATAGTAGTTTAGATGGTTAAATCAGAAAAAAAAAGTTTTCCAGTGAGGATAATCTGCATAAGCAAAGAAATAACATAAGGAATGAGCGTTATATCCTAACTAGAGAGTGATGATGTTGGTTTGACCAGAATCAAAAATGTGCATTGATTTAAAAGGAAGTTAGTTAGATGGGGGAAAGTAAGATCTAGAAGGGAAAATTTTCCAGATATGAATCAGTGGATATTAGAACTATAAAGATTTTAGAATAGAAAAATGGATCTAATGAAGGTGATCTGGTTTATAAAAATTGTTTAGAAAAGAGGAAATTATAAATTGGTAATCCAGTTAAAGAAACACCTATTTCAGGATTCAAGGTAAAGTTTAATGTGGTCTAGAATAGTTTGGTAATCTTAGTAATGGCCACCTAGACATATCCACATCCTAATCTCTGGAATTTGTATATGTTACTCTATATGAGGGAGGAAAGAAGGGAGGGAGGAAGGAACGAAAGAGGTAAGAAAGGGAAGGAAGGAGGGTGAGAGGAAGAAAAGAGGAAAGGAAGGAAGGCAGAAGGGAGAAAGAAAAGAAAATTTTTTAAAAATGCCATACATGTTAAGGATCTTGAGATACGGAGATATTTCTGTATTATCTGAGTGGCCCTAAATGCAATCCCATACCTTTTTATAAATAGAGGGAAAGCAGAGGGAGATTTGACATTCCAAAGAGGAGAAGGTTTTGTGATCATAAAGGCAGTGAGCAGAGTGATATATCCACAACAAAGGAATAACAGCTTTAAGAGGCAAGAAATGATTCTCCCCTATAGTCTCTGAAGAGACCAGGGCCCAACTGACAGGGTGCTGCAAAACTTATTTTGGTCTTTTCTTGTCCAGAACTGTAAGAATAAGTCTCTGTTGTTTAAGCTACCAAATAGGTAGCAATTTGTTAGTCATTTTAGAAAACTAATATCAATGCGATGTGATTTAATTGTTTATCAGTGTTCACAATCTCATATGGCAACCATGGCATTAAGGTAATATTAAAGCATTTATGGGCAGGTACTTTGTAATACATCAAATATTTGAACTCCCCAAACACAGTCTATCTTTTGAACGTAAGACAGGCTACTGAATGTTTATAAACATGAGTTTTCTCTCCTGAACAATAGAAATAATGATCCTCAGCTCATATAATTACCATGAAAAGTAAATAAGAAAGCATATGTAAAATACTTTACAGATGATAAATGTACCCCCGAGGATAATACAATTATTCTATTTTATTTTATATCTGTCACTTCTAGAAACTTAATTTCACATACACAAAACTTTGTTATATCTCTTTTTTCCACATATCACACAGCTGACATTCCATAGATTTATTTTTGAGTAGATAGATTGAAGAATAGGTGGGATGAGTAATGGAAATCATCTTTTTCAGAATTTGGTTACAAACTATAACATTTGCAAGGTAAATATTTAGTTTCATTTTTCCCATTTTGTTTTACCTCAAAATGTATTTTACTAGTGGTAGTTTCAAACACAAAAAGAAAGCTTTAAATGACTACTTAGAATTACCCACAGAAAAAAGTGAAATCGAGTCCTTGGGATTTACTTGATTTTGCAAATATTAAATTCTAAGGTGAGGGATATAATAATAACCCAGATATAGAGCCTGATAGCAGATGGAATAAAACAATTCTGGTCATGTAAGAAATGTGGAAGTAGTTATAAAAACATATACCAAAATTATGTTGTCTTTAGCACCATTTCAAAGATATTTTGCTGTGTTTATAATGATTAGATTTGTTTCTGGAAAATTACCAGATGCTCATAACGTTAAGGTCAATTCAATGTTTATTCTGTGTTGAGGAGGCCATGCATCAGTTCCAATTTTCTATATTCCTTCTTCAGGCTCTCACTTGCACTTGATAAATTTTCCATCTACTGCTAGATTTTTAATTAGTAAATGTTTTGCCAACAATGTACATAGCAAGTCTTCACAGAGTTAAGATTTCCTCCTGGTGGCTCCTAAGTACATTCCCAACATAGAATGCTGCACGCAGGCTTCATGCATGCATATTCTCTTTGTTATCACGTACTGGCTTGTTCAGGTTGTTTTATTTTAGATTAACAGATAATGTTATGAAGCACTGCCTTGTCTTTTTCTATCACCTGTCCACATAGTGATGTTCAGTGAGTGCTATTTTATCATCTGGGTGAAAATGCTGTTAAGATCAAATATAACTGTTTCAAACTGTTGTAAGCCTCAACCAATATCTACCACAAGCAGATGGGAAGTAAATGAAGAAGATGACAGCACAAATATATTTCAAACAATTTAGGTATTTGATTAGTATCTTTATTGTTACCATATTTCTTTGCTTCATTCCCATACCCAGTTTTTCACATTCATTGTAACATGGTTCTGCTCTTTGAAGGGACTAACATGGATAGAAATGAATATCTGAAAGTGGAATACTTTTTTTAAATGTAGTCACATAATGTTACACTTAAATATCACACATTAGAATTATTTCTAAATTAGATTAGCCTTCCTGAAAAATGATGATTTTATGTAGTCTTATATGTAAATCTGTACAAAAGATTATAGTCCGTATAGAAATTTTATTGTAAATTATGGGTTATAGAGCATTTACAATGTATGGTGTCCCTAATAAAACTCATTGTAGCTTTATTGAAAGTTATTGAATTCTTATGAAATGAAATTTCAGCGAGGCATTAATATTTGGTGATTATCAGAAGAAAATAGTTTGGAAACTTGTCAATTATGAACTGTTTAATTCATAAAGCCCACAGTGCATCCCATCATTTACAGTGTTTCATATTTCTATTAGAGAAATTAGCAACTACTTCTCCCAGCCAGTCAAAATAAGTAGTTCCATAATACCAAGCTAAATTCCTTTATGTGGCTTCAACCTCATTTTTAAATTTGCTTGAGCCATTTGTTTGAACTGAAATAAAGTCATTTCAAAAGAATGTTGTCACAAGATCAATATCTTTGTAACTATGCTTTGGCTGTGACAGCATTTTTGAAGAATCAGAGCCTGTTATTTGGTGATGGGATACCAAATCTGCTGACATTTATTTTCGGTTATAAGCATCACCATAATATTTTTTGCTATTGTTGCTCATTAAATATTACATCCATACTTTTGATATGTGAAACATTACTAATATCTCTTAATTGGGTTATTTATAGACATATATACCCTCAATATTATTTCCCTGCTCAATTTCACACAGTCACATGCATCAAAGTTGCTAGGAGTTATATAATAAGAGAATCAAATAAAATGTTAATTGAGTACCAATTACATGAAAAATTCATAATCTAGGTAGAGAGTATAGGGACACTTAAGGTCATGATATCACTGCCTGGACACCAAGAGGATGAATCTGATATGACTCTTAACTAAACTGTACCATCCTCAAATCTACTTTGTGACTCAGTTTCTTATCACTCTGACTCTCCTAAAAATACTCACTGGAGTGCCACTGGTATGTTTGGGAATCTCTATCTTATGCTGAATATATAGCCCGTGATCCTAAGCCTAACTCTGTTCTTGGAGAAAAATTGCATCATTAAGGGGTTGGTGTTTTCAGCCATTGAAGAAAATACAGTCCTCTTAGATCTCTCTATTTTCTGCTCAGTATTTTTACTTCTCTTTCATCATGTCCTTCCAGATCAGGGTCTCACTTATATCCTCTTCCCCTATGCTTCATCTAGAATTTCCATCTGTTATAACAAAAATTCCATCCTCATTCTCTTCATAGAAAATTTTCTCTCCTTCCTTGCATAATTAAAACCTGCATCTCTCCCATTGATGTTTTTCTGCAGACTTGTCAATGAGAAACCATGTTTTCTCCCATATTCTGCTTCATAAAGAGTCCAGAGATAGAATTAGCTTGTTATTATTTGCAGACCACTATTACTCAATTCATGCAGAATAAACTCTGCTCCTCTGGGATTTTATCCAGGCTCATTCCATCAGTTTCATTATGTGCTGTCCTTGACATCTTTTAACTTGCAGTACCAATTCTCTACATTCATTGAGAACATAGTTAAAAAGGATTTCAGCTTTATTCCCTACCACTAAGTATGTGGTTACCCAGGACCATTTTTAAATCTATCTAGAATACTAATTAAAATATAAAGGGAGAAATTCCTAGGCTTCATTAAATATAGTTGTTTCTCAGTTGTACTCTATAGCAGTGCTCACATTTTGTACCTTTTTAACACAACAACTATACTGCTTTGAAAACACTAAAATTCATTAGCCAAACACTTAATATAATGTCTTATCTTTTAATAGTTTTCTTTCTTCACTAATGGAAACTGTTCTTTGAACTTCTCAAGGCCTTCATTCTCTTACCTTTTTTTGGTCAGTATTTAAAGCCTTTTATCCTTATAGAGGGTCTAAGTTTTGTGTCCCTGATATGCAAACACATTAACTTTCACATAGGAGGATGGAAGAAACAAGGTCAAGAAAGACAAAAGACATAGAACATGTTCATGGGATCTTGAGCAGATTGAAAGAGAATATTTTCTTGAAAAGTAAATTGATAAATAATGTGGATATTTGTGTAAGGCTGGATAAATTAAAACAAAATAATTCAAGGATAGGTTTAATAAAAGGAAATGGTTAAAAAGTCTTTGAAGACCAAAAGCACAAAAACGGTATGGTAGGTATTAGAGGAATAGAAAAATGAGCGGTAATAGTATCTGAACAGATGTTGCTTATTCCTTTCAGTTGAGCTCACTAGTCCACACTAACCACTTCACTAGGGACATTGACCCTTTTAGTGCTGGAATCACTGAAGAAGTGTTTTTGTTCCTGCTTCTATTATATCAT
>PISX010006243.1:0-99441 GCA_004024625.1 Mellivora capensis
GCCTTCACTGGTCACCCCCTTTGTAAGAGGTCCAGAAAGAACTTGCAGCGTGACCACCTGCCTGCTGAACTTACACTCTAAGCAGCAAACTTTAAGGAGCCAAAGAGGAGTCCCCAGTGGGCGAGGGGAGCAGAGAAGAGAAACATGTTCAATGTAAACTTAAAAGACAGTAAAATGGGACACAACCCCCATTCAAATCCCAGAGATGTGGGCAAGTCCCCAAAAGTAGTTGTTAGATTTAAAAACTGGACACACCTCATTTCCCAAAAAACACAATACATAGAAATTTCAGGGATAACTGGAAAAATCGTCAGAGAAATGTTCAATGAAATTCAAGCTCTTCAACTCAAAACATCTCAGGGCTGAAACACACCCTCTATTCATCCAGGCAACAATGCCTCTTGCTTCTTAGAGCAGGGATACTATTGGTCAAGGACATCAAATGGCTTTACAGAGCAACTTTTTAAACTCTCCTTTTGGGCCAAGGTCTAGGCCTTTGAGGATTCAAGCAACCCTGCAAGGCCTATGAACAGCAGATTCCAAAGGTCCAGAGGTCTGGCCCTTCCTTCGCAGACACAATGTCGAACACGAAAATCTCCTGTCACGTTACATTTTCTATTTTGAAATATGGAAGCATATTTTAAATACTCTTAAGGCATTTATTTATTAAAACGTTCTCTGCCAAGATTTCACATTAGCTTAAAATTCAAATCAGTCTTTACATTTCTCTGAGGTCTCCACCTCAGTTTATCACATAAAAACACCTTCTCCAGCAATCAGTGTTACCAGCGTCCACTCGGTGAGCCCCATGGTCAGCCTCTTTGTTCCCCAGGTGACCCAACTAGATGTTAATACTGCTCTGCTACAGGGTAAAAGCTCCTAACTCAAACTCATTGGAAAAAGGGTGAAACTTCTGCAAAGTGCACTTTAAGAAGAGGTACTGTTTGCTCATGAAAAGAAACCAGTGAGTCCTCTAAGAATAATAAAAGGGGGTATTTTACAGTTAAGCACATGATTTGGAGTGAAGAATTCGGATGTTGCTCTGCTGGTCCAGGCTGTTAGTACTCTTCTTGTTCCTCCTGTGGGCCCCCTTCATCAGGTATCACAAAGCCTTCCTAAAATGGGAAAATGAGAGGGAAAAGCTATTACTCAGTACCAAAAGAAAGATCAGATTCTACCATAGGGCCACTTTCCTCTTATTTACAGCCTCTCAAAGTCAACGGCTCTTCCTATCTCTACCACACATTTGACATTTACTAGCACAAGGCCACGTGACCACCACTTCATTAGACAGTGGAAACACATCTCACAAAAGGCAAAAACTAAGCATAAACTTATCCTCAAAAGTTGGATTTCTTAATTATGTCAATTATGGTGATGATTTCACACATCAAGTTGTACTTAAATGGGTACAGTTCATTATATCAATCCTACCTCAATAAGGTTGTTTTAAAAAAGAAAATATACCCTCAAAAACCCCTGAAGTCATCACGGAAGTTCAGTACCACGCAATCTCCTTGCAATAAACTGTCTACAGAGCCAGCTTTTCTTTATACCTTCCTCTGATGGCACTTAAGGACCATGCATGCCACTGTGGGTATTGTGGGTTTACCCAAAACACTCATAATCCCACAGTAGCTGCCAAGACTGATCCAACATTAATGGCACAGGATACAGCCCATTTGCAGCTTCCACCTCACACTCACTCTAGGGCATTCTGGCATGTGATAACGGCTACAGCACCATAAAAATCAGACTTCCCTTTTGACCACCATCTTTTTTTTTTTTTTCAATTAAATCTCTACAGCTGAATTTACTTAAGATAGAACACCACTAAAATAATACTCAGACTAAACCAAAGACCCCTATATCTTCATCTTTGTTTCACTGAAGCTGGCAAAGAGCAAGACCAGAATAAGGATTTATTGAACAAAGTATCATCTTTTCAGCCATCTGTCTTCATCCCCCAAAATTCACTTGGCATATTTAGAGAACAGAGTTAACAACAATATTAATATTTCCTTATATTTGTATACTGTCATGCATACTATAAAACACTTATACACTGTAGCTTGATCCTATAGACCTTACTAGGTGTGCAGATTTATAAATAAGCAAAGCCATTAAACAATGGGCATAGCAAGATACCAAATCCTAAATATAGGGAAAAATCAGTCTTCCCTAATCAGCTAGCATGTCATGATTAATATCAGCAGATTCAGCTGTGTAATAATACACATGGATCCCAAGACCATAAAGTACTGAGAGGAAATGGGAACCAGGCACACTCCAGGGCAGGAGGAACAAAGATACAATCCGACAACTACAGGCAGGGGACATCAAAAAGGGGCCGTGAGCGTGGTTCCCAGGTCATGCCAGGGGGCCTGATAAAATGGAGCTGAGAGGTCTAAGTTGCAGGGGGTGGAGTGGGGATGGTGGGGTTAAGAGCATTTTGTGCACTCATCACCGATCAGCGGCCATAAACCACAGAATCTGGGCAAGCCAGACATCTCCTTGTCCTATTCCTGCCTCAAAGGCTCACAGACCTCAAGGCAGAGGCTGAGGCTGAGCAGAGATGACCTCTGAAGGACTCTGAGAGGTCAAAGTCTTTTGATGAATGCTATCCTAGAACAGGACAAGCACTAGCACTGAGTTTGCTGAAAACAACCAGATAAAATTAACTTTGTCTCAGATGGAAAAATGGCAAGAAAATATCCTGGTGTTGGGACGCCTGGGTGGCTCAGTTGGTTAAGCGGCTGCCTTCGGCTCAGGTCATGATCCCGGCGTCCTGGGATCGAGTCCCACATCGGGCTCCTTGCTTGGCGGGGAGCCTGCTTCTCCCCCTGCCTCTGCCTGTGCTCGCTTGCTCTCTCTCCCTCTCTCTCTGACAGATAAATGAATAAAATCTTTAAGAAAAAAAAAAAGAAGAAAATATCCTGGTGTCAACACATACATCTGTGGCATAGAGAATGTCCACGATCCTCTGCAATACAGGGTTGTTCTCCCCCTCGTTCTCCTGGCAAATCAATTCAATGTTCCTTAGCTTTCCAAAGTAGAAATCTCTTTCTTTCTCCAAGTCTTCGACGGTAAGTTTCAATACGTTGACCTGCATGAGACATTGGAAAAGGTGAGATACTCAGCATTTACATACCAGTAACATATCAGACAAACCGCTAAGCCAAACAAAGACATGGTCTTCCATCACACCAACATGGATCAAAACCCACTTCTGTTTAGTATCGATTTTCTTCGGCTCCAGATAAATAACGTAGGCTTGTTCATGGCCACCCTGACTATACGCCGCCCAGGAAGAGGCAGGCTACACCAGGAATCATGAGGAACTTCTCAGGGATTGAGAAAAGTTCAAGGAGAAAAACTCTGGATTTCTGAGATAAATACAGAGGCAGAACCCACAACCCAGCCCAGCAAAGTGGCTGACAAGCATAAACTGAGTCCTTATCAAGGCACTGGTCAGTGAAATCGAGGTCTTTCTGCATGTGGAGGTCAATGGAAAGAGGGTCTGGTCCAGAGAAGCAGGACAGAAATGGAAAGGCAGGAGAGGAAGACTGACTACAGATGACTACTGTTAGCCAAAGGCAGCTAGAAGTGAGAGCAACCTGGGCATGTTGAACTCAGTGGTTCTCATGGGGCCGCCTTAGGTTGGGAATGGGGGGAGCACTCCATGACTCACAAGAAGAGGAGAAGGTCCTGGCCCTCTCTCCCAAGAGAATTTCAAAAGGGAGAGAAGACACAGAGGCAGGGAGCCGACCCAGCATATTCCACCAAGCATCTCGCCAGCTCACCACACGTGCTAAAGGATTCTCCTGCTGAGGGGTTTAATTCCCACAAAAGGCCAGTGAACAATTAAATCTCAGTGCTTAGGCCAGGACACTATTTAGCCAACAATGACAAATGTCATAAGAACTCCCAAGTCCCTTTATATTTTAAGCACAGCGCACAGCTTCATTACAGTATATTCAACTCTACGACATGTGAATTCAAGTCTCACCGAAATACAAATTACGCGGCATACCACGCAGCATAAAATCCTGGAGTTTTAAGTACTGTCTTCAAGCATAAAGTATCTCACTGACAATTATCTGTATTAGTTATTAAAATAATAATACTTTGGATACATTGGGTAATGGGTTATTAGAAGAAATTTCATGGTTTTCTTTTCCCTTTTTTTAAACGTGGCTACTAGAAACTTTTAAATTATGTATGTGCCTCACATTTCTGGTTTGCATTCTATTTCTTTTAAACAGTACTGCTCAAGCACAGGTTGGGGCCACAGGGAAGGCCGAGCCAGGAAATCAAAGGTGCAGATACTGAGCAGCAGGGAATTTTGAGAGCCAGAAGGGCACCACAGACATCATCATCTAGTCCAGTCTTCTGAATCAGCTGCAAAAACTGAAGCAAACAGCTGCTTCAGCTCCTCCATGGCCTCACAAGGAAGCCAGAGATAGCCAAAGGGATCAAGTCCTGTCCGAGGGTGGAAGAAAACTCCTCTTCATAAACTGCAGGCGAGAAGCATCCAGAGATGAGAACAGGTGTCCAGAACCACCAGGACCATTCTGTCAATTACTTAATTTCAATGTTCATCATCAAAGGCCTAAACAGACTAAACCAGAATCAAGGTTCTAAACAGACTTTCAGGAGCGCCTCGGTGCCTCAGTCATTAAGCATCTGCCTTCAGCTTGGGTCATGATCCCGGAGTCCCGGGATCAAGCCCCCCATCGGGCTCCCTGCTCAGTGGGAAGTCTGCTTCTCCCTCTCCCACTCCCCCTGCTTGTGATCCCTCTCTCGCTCTCGCTGTCAAATGAATGGATAAAATCTTTAAAAAAGAAAAAAAAATGAGAATTTCAATGAAATAAATACAATATAAATAAGTAAACAACCATGTGTAAAAATAAACTATCAGCCACAAAGTGGAGTATGAGATGGGACAGAAGATAGAAGGGCAAGACTGGAGCACCAGGGTGGCTCAGTCAGTTTAAGAGTCAGACTCTTGATTTCAACTCAGATCACGGTTTCAGGGTAGTGAAATCGAGCCCTGCATCAGGCTCTGCGCGGAAACTGCTTCAGATCTTCTTTCTCCCTCTGCCCCTTCCCCAGCTCACCCTAAAATAAATAAATCTTTTAAAAAGGGGGAAGGGGGGAGAGCTGACCAACCCCAGCTGTAGGAAGCTGCCTTAAATCTTGAGTTCTAAGAACCAAGAGCCAGGGAAGAGGCCTACTAATCACATTAGTGACTTAGGAGTAAAGGGAAGTCAAAAGGTATGCTACACTTTGGAGTCCATCACTCATGGTTCACTAGTGCCTCCCTCACAAACCCACTCTATCTTCCTTGGCCTACACATCATCAAGGGCACCAGAACTCAGCCTTCTGGGCCCCACCGAGGGGCCAAAGCAGGCTTCCTCCATGATATCATTCAATAAGATATATCCACAAGAAACAGTGAGTATACACTGAAAGTCACTGGCTTTCGCTCCCCATTCCTCTAAATGCTTACCTAGGAGACTGTTAAAACTCTGTGGCTAGTAATCAATGCCACTCTTAAACCTTCTCTTATAGTAAGGTAATAGCTATAACCTAGGAAACCTAAGGAGAATGCTTTGGAACTGCACTGGCCAGCAGAGTAGCTAGGAGCCTCAAGTGGCTATCTGGGTACTTGAAATGTGGCCAATGCAATTGAGACAGGCGACAAATATTAAATACACACAAATACACGCTGGGTTTCAAAAACCTAGTACGGTCTTCAAGCATGAAGTATCTCACTGACGATTATTTGTATTGGTTACATGTTAAAATGGTAATACTTTGGATACATTGGGTAATGGGTTATTAGAAGAAATTTCATGTTTTTCTTTTCCCTTTTATAACGTGGCCACTAGAAAATTTTAAATTACATATGTGCCTCACATTTCTGGTTTGCATTCTATTTCTCTTCAACAGTACTGCTCTGGACTCAAATCAACTCAAAGTTTAACTCCAGGATGCCTTAAGAATGCAGAATTGCTGCATGAGGTAATCCGTATAGAATACACCGCTGTCCTCTTGCCCTAAGAAGCTGGTCTGGCTCTATTTCCCACATCATTTACGTCTCCCAGACCTCCACACCTTTGTCAAAGGCCACAAATTCAAATATTCCAAGAGGCCAGACAGACCAGGTAAAAGAGTCAAGGGAGTCAGTAACAGGGTGTTACAGGTAAGGACTCTGGCAACCTGGAGAAAACCTAAAAATTCTTCATATTAACAAAAAACAAAAAAACAAAAAAGGAAAGCCTGCGCTAGCCTCAGGACTCCGGAGACAGGGCTTGGGCAGCTGACTCCACACCCTCCAGGCAGGTCACTTAACCTCCCCAGGCACACTGTCCCTATCTGTGAGACCTCACAGGGCTAATGCAGAAGTGAAGTACTCACTAGAGCAAGGGCAAACCACTCTAAAAATGTCCGTTATTTTTGTTTTTATTATTAAAATTTGTGAAGACAATTTGACTCCTGTGAACTTTTTAAAAAAGACACTACAAAATCTATTTTGCTCTATCAAGACCATGGACAAGAACCATAATAATCACAACTGTTTTTTATCCACAGCCATTTTCCTCTTTTATCCCAGACGCCATTCCAGGGACCTGACATAACATCAGCTCAACTACTATGAGCAAAGTATTAGCCCCACTTCACACAACACAGTAAGTTCAGAAAGGTTAACTGACTTGCCCCAAGTAGAAGCAACAGAGCCAGAAAAAAATCCCCAAATCTATACAAGCCAAAACCTGTGCCCCATCACACAGGACATTAGATGTGCCAAGAGCAGCAGTCCCACAGAATCTGCTGTATCTTCTCCTAGACAGTACAAGAAGCCCGGGCTGGCCACCCAGCCTTGGCATTAGCAACATTGTTCTTCCCTGAGACTGCTTCCTACGCACATCCTTGACTAGAAACCGACAGTTACAGGGCAGTCTCCTTACTCTCCAGGATTTCTGTACTTCACAGTGACAGTCCCCAGAGGGTACTCAAGGCAGCCACACTAATGGGGATGGTGGCGCAGATAAGGTACCTTGACATCGGCACCTAGAAGCACAGGGCACACACAAATCAAAAGAATGAAAAAAAAAACAACCCAGGGGCGCCTGGGTAGCTCAATGGGTTAAGCCTCTGCCTTTGGCTCAGGTCATGGTCTCAGGGTCCTGGGATGGAACCCCGCATCAGGCTCTCTGCTCAGCAGGGAGCCAGCTCCCCCCCCCCGCCCCGGCTTGTGGTCTCTATCAGATAAATAAATAAATAAATACATCTTTAAAACAAACAAAGAAACAAACAAATATCATCTCTGGGCAGGCTCTTATGTCCTGATCTCCTAGGAGCAGGGCTAGGGTCACGAGAGGTTCCAGGTTTAAGTGAGGCCACTGCCCCCAGGTTTTAGGACTTGGCTTTCAGGAAAGTGAAAGGATTCAATTCCAAACACACAGGAATCATAGAGCATCCCTGATTTTAAAACTGGAATTAATGAAGAAAATCATCCAAAAGCAAACAAACAAAACTATAAGGGTTGGTGAAAAAATGTCTAAGTCTAAATTTTGTTCAGATCCAGAGACCTCTGCTAAGTACCTTCAGGATATTTAACTAATCCTGAAGCATACATTTCAAATCACAGAACAAATAAGAACAGAAGAGCTTTCCACACCAGTTCCACTCTAACTTAGATCTCTAGTGACCCGGGATTTCAGCACAGACACTGCAGAATCTTTTTTTATTTACTATTTAGAAAGAAACTCTCCTTTATCTTCTGTCGGAGCCAAAATTCAAGAGACACTCTGTGAATCCCACAGAACCCTGAGCGGTGTTCCAGAGATCTTCGACACGGTTCTACTATACAGGCAGGTTTCCAAAGACACGGGCTTCTGTCACACTAACACATCTTAGACACGCCCGATCCCACTCTTCCACCCACACCCCCACACTCCCACACTCCCAGTCCCCACACAGCACCCAAAGTGCTCACAACTCACGAGGACTGCTTCAGCAGGAGGACAAGGCAGGCCTCACCTGGTCAGGGCTGCCCAGCACCCTTTCTCCTGAAGCGACTCCTGTCTGGGACAGAGGCAGTGCCTACCTGCTGCATCAGTTCAGCTGCTTCGTCATCCCCGTTGCCCACACCAGGGTTCTTTCGCACCACACCTGGGCCAGCCTTAGGGGTTGCAGTAGTTCTGTGTGTTGCAATGGGCCTCTGTGGAGCTGAGAGAGCAGCAGAGTTTTTTTTAAGAGGAGAAACTTCAAGATAAAAAACCCGCCAGACAAGAGGGGGCTGTGACCAACGGCCCTCCACAGCTGTGCAATGCAGGGGCCCACTGTAGAGAGCCCAGCGTGCAAGACCACACTCCCGTGTGTGCCCAGAGCGGCTTCTATGGCAGCAGAGTTAAGTACCAACTTCAGCCACCATCTTTTGTGCTGGGAAGGAGTCCCTCTGTGAGGCCTTTTTTTCTGCTGGGATAGAGAGCACTATCATCTGAAAGCAACACAGTCCTTCTGGCGCACACCAACAATCTACCTTAACCTAGCTCCAACCAAATCCACATAGAGGGTAACTTCGTGGAGCAAAGACAAACTTCATGCCAGGAGTGGGCTCAGTCCCAGCTGCTGCCGGGTGCCCAACGTCTCCCATCTGGAAAGTAAGATGCCCCCCATCTTAGAACCTCAAACTCCTTGGCTTGGGAAGAGAAGGGTGGCAGACTGCTCTTACCACTCGTTACCTCAAAACCCGCATCTTGCTCACCTTGTAAAAGGAGGTTAGGAGGGTTAGGAGAGGAAAGCAGCACCCTGACTAGGACTTACAGACTTCTCTGTGAGTAGAGCCAAAAGCTGACAAAGTAAGGAAAGAGTGTGGTTAAAACAATTAAGAATAATCAAGAACAGGCTACCTTGAGGTAATTTATGGTTCATGATTTTAATCATTTCTTTAGCAATTATTCTGTAAAGCTGTACATGATGCCAGGCTTAGAAATATCTGATCTTCCTGACACCCTAAAATGTTCAATAACTGTAAGGCTTTCACCCGTAGATAGAGGCACTTCCTCTGGGTGATCTCTAGTATATCTTTATCCCCAAGATTAAATGCTTACTGCAAATCTCCACTTGCCTGTTCCAGCATCTATGCAGATCCCCATTCTAGCAAGCTAAGCACTAAGTATTTGGAGAAATCAGAACCCATCACACTCTGCTGATGGGAATATAAAACAGTGCAGCCACTTTGGGAAAGAATCAGGTAGTTCTGTAAAAGGTTAAACAGAGGAACCACATGACCCGAGAGTTGTGCTCCACAAGTAGATATCTTCGGATTTATACCCAAGAGAAATGAAAACATAGGCCCACACAGAAACTTGTATAAGAATGTTCAAAGCAGCACTATTCCTAACAGTTCAAGGGGGGAAACAACCCAAATGATCATCAACTAATGAATAAGTAAAATGTGGGGGCCCCTGGGCGGCTCAGCCAGTTATGCGTCTGACTCTTGATTTCAGCTCAGGTCATGATGTCAGTGTTCTCTTGTTCTCTTTTGAGAGCAAGCCCCTCACCAGGCCCCGCACTAGGCATGGAGTCTGCTGAAGATTCTTTCTCTCTCCCTCTGCTTCCCAAAAAAAATTAAAATAAAAAAGTAAAATGTGGTATAGTCATACAATGGAGTATCATTCAGCCACTAAAAATAATGAAGTACTGACAGGTGCTACGACATGGATGAACCTTGAAACATAATGCTAAATTAAAGAAGCCAGACACAAAGACCACATATTTTATGACCCCATTTGTGTGAAACATTCAGAACAGGTAAATCCACAAAGTGGATTAGTGGTTATCTGGGGTTGAGGGGGCGGGGGAAGAGCTAGGGGAAAATGGGAAGTGACTGCTATGGGAGACAAGGTTTCTTTTAGGGAGTAACAAAAACGTACTAAAATTGGTTGTGGCAATTGTTGAACATATCTGCGAATACACTAAAAAGAATTCAACTGTACATTTTAAATGAGTAAACTGTATGGCAAGTGAATTATATCTCAGTAAAGCCATATCTCAATAAAGCTATGAAAATCAGAAACTACACAATGCCCCTCTCTACCTAGCAGATGGTTCAGCCTCTCTCTCATTAACTAATATTCTTTCCTCTTCTGAAAAAGCAGAAGTTAGCATCTGAAGAACATCTGCCTGTCCCTAGGTATACAAATGTTCCACGAATACATGACAGCAAAGAGGTTTTGGGAAACCTACCAAGCCAAAACCTTTTAGATAAAGTCTCTAAAAACTGCCTCCCAGATTCTGCTGGCATCATAGCAAGCCAAAGCCACTTAGCAGCTCAAACTCTAGAGAGGGCAGGGAAGCCACAATAAGCACAGGAAGCTGGTCTGCAGACAGAATGATGATGCAGAGAGCCAAGCACAGTTCCTAAGAGACCTAGAAATCTCCTTCAGTTCCTGGGTGTTGCGGTCTGGTTTTAACTTCCCATCCCAGGGCCCTGTGAAAAGGCCTTGTGTTCAAACTAAAGCTCCTTTTTGTGAGCTAACCTGAGGAATTTCTAGCCCATACAACTCAAGAATACTGGCAACATTACATCAAGTAATTCATTCAAACCTCAAGAACAACCCTCTGGGGCAAATACCAAAATTCCCATTTTACAGAGGAAGAAACTGTGGGGAAGAGATAAAGTGGCTTAAACAGGGCTAGAGAGACCTAGGAATAAACAGAGGTCTGCCTGATGCCACAATCTAATCCTGCCACATGGCTGGGATTATGCTCCTTAACCTCCCTAAGTTTATGGGGCTCAAAACCCTCTAGCTGAAGGCTGAATGAACGGATGACTAATGAATACTTGGAATACTCTTGTGCGGAAATGGTGTTTTTGTTTTGTAGTTTTACCTGCACTGCTAGAGCTGAGAGGTTTCTTCGGTTTGTTCAGAGCTGGAGCAACAAGGGAGGGAGCCACTGCAGTTTCTTGACCTTGTCTGGCAGCTACAGGGTCATAGTCTTTTCCATCATAGTTAGCATCAAAAAACTTCTTGAACCACTGAACAAATTCAAAATTGTCCTGAAACTTTCCTTTTACTAATTTGTCCACAGGAATTATCTGCAGAAAAATACCAAGACTATTTAGCCCAAAGCAAGAGGTTTTTGGCAAGCATCAAATGTGTCCACGCATCAAATCAGTATAAAGCTCTACCAAAAGGACAAAAAAAATGTTTAGAGGCAAGAACTTGGTGCTAAGTAAGCCCCTGAAAGTTTATAGAGCAAGTTTCAAACAGTTTGCCTTCCACAGAGTACTTAGACCAGCCAACCCCCCCCCCATCAAAAGGAATCAGAAATGCAAAAGAACACATATTATACATTAGTCACATACACGCATTCCAAGCACATCATAAGACATTCATTCCATTGAAGAGTAAATCTCCCAGGCAACTTGTACGGCCACAGTGCCCATCACCAAATAGGAAACCCAGAGCACAAACCAACTACAGGTACCTACAATGAACTGTGTTAGAGAAAATTCTGTCTTGTCAATCATATCTCAAAAAAGCTGGAAAAAATTTTCATCCAGAAAAAAAAAAAAGGGGAAGGAATAAAACTTCTGTCTTAAAAACAGGCGAAGGTGGGGCACCAGGGTGGCTCAGTCGTTAAGGGTTTGCCTTTGGCTTGTGTCATGATCCCAGGGTCCTGAGATCGAGCCCCGCATCAGGTTCCCTGCTCCACAGGATGCCTGCTTCTCCCTCTCCCACTCCCCCTGCTTGTATTCCCTCTCTCGCTGTCTCTGTCAAATAAATAAATAAAATCGTAAAAAAAAAAAAAAAAAAAAAAATGAAGGTAATAATCTGCCCCAGATCAGATTTCTACAAAATGGTATGTTTTTCTATTTTTTTTTTAAGATTTTATTTGTTTGACAGAGAGAAAGACAGCGAGTGCGCATGAACACAAGCAATGGAAGCAGCAGAGGCAGAGAGGGTTGGCTCCCCGCTGAACAGGAAGTCCAATGTGGGGTCTTGATCCCAGGACCTTGGGATCATGACCTGAGCCAAAGGCAGACTCTTAACTGACTGAGCCACCCAGGTGCCCTGGTATGTTTTACAAGTAATTCCAAACCCATTAAAATATAATCCTGTAAACTTTTTTATTGTACAAGGATACCTGTTATCAGGTATTACTTCAAATTATTGGACTGTCGGCCAGAGTTTAACTATCTTTTAACTCATCAAGGATTCCAGTTGCAATGGTATTTTTATAAAAATGAATGTATGTGGGCGCCTGGGTGGTTCAGTCAAGCAGCTGCCTTTGGCTCAGGTCATGATTCCAGGATCCTGGGATCAAGGCCCACATCAGGCTCCCTGCTTGGAGGGAAGCCTGCTTCTCCCTCTCCCACTCCCACTCCCCCTGCTTGTGTTCCCTCTCTCTCTGTCTCTCTGTCAAATAAATAAATAAAATCTTTAAAAAAAAAATGAATGCACGTAATATTTTGAACTATATCCACCTCTCTGAGCAAATAAATAGAATTTTAAGAAATTACTCTGAATGATACTGAAACGTTTATAAACAAAATGTTATCTGGAACTCACTTCTCAATCTGTGAGTACAGCAGGTGGGGTAAAGGGATACTGAAACAAACTGGCCATCATTTGATAACTGCTGACATACATGAGAGATCATCACACTATTCACTCTACTTGTATGCTTTAGAAATTTTCTAATTTCTAGAGCCTGGATGGCTCAGTCGTTAAGCGGTTGCCTTTAGCTCAGGTCATGATCCCAGGGTCCTGGGATCGAGCCCCACATTGGGCTCCCTGCACAGCGGGAAACCTGCTTCTCCCTCTCCCACTCTCTCTGCTTGCTGTCTCTCTCTCTCTCTCTGTCAAATAAATATATAAAATCCTTGAGAGAGAAAAAAATTTTTCCTTGTTCAAAAAAATAAAGTAGCAATTCTATAAAAAGAAAAATTACTGCACGTAAGCTACACCAAACTATGCCTGGTACCTAAATGATATTCACTCAATACAAATGCCTATTTCATATTATAGAAAGACTGATTTTGAAGTAAATACAGACCAGATACACCAGCAAGATAATTAAGGTGTGACAATAAGCTTTATTAAAAAACATTTCCGGGACGCCTGGGTGGCTCAGTTGGTTGGACGACTGCCTTTGGCTCAGGTCATGATCCCGGAAACCCGGGATCGAGTCCCGCATCAGGCTCCCAGCTCCACGGGGAGTCTGCTTCTCCCTCTGACCTTCTCCTTGCTCATGCTCTCTCACTGCCTCTCTCTCAAATAAATAAATAAAATCTTTAAAAAATAAAAAAATATAAAACATTTCCTCAAAAAATGGCTTAAAAGAATAAACCATTCTGGGACACCTGGGTGGCTCAGTCAGTTAAGTATCCAACTCTTAATTTCAGCTCAGGCCATGATCTCAGGGTCATAATATTGAGTCCCATCAGGCTCTATGGTTGGTATGGAGTCTGAGATTCTGTCTCTCCCCCTCTGCTCCTCCCCCCTTTCACACTCTAATAAATAAAATCTTTAAAAAAAAAAAAAAGGAAAATAGGGGAGGGAGGCTGCTTAATTTTGTGTAATACATTATCTACTAAAACAGATAATATTTGTCCTAATGAAGCCTGGGGGACTATGTTTCTGATACTTTCAAATATCCTTAGGGGCAAAAGGGAAGTTGTCAGCACACACAAAGGATCCTCCTTGTATCCTACTATAAAAAGCAGTAATTCTAGATTCTTCTCTTAGAACTACTTATTCTACCATATGGTATGCTTTATAGAAGTAAATCCAGAAATAAAAAGGATTAAATCTCAGACTAATAAAGATTAAACAGTATTATTTAAAAAAAAGTCATGAATACAGATTTATAGGCGGATTCCTCCAGACACCAGTAACTTCAAAATAAAGGAAGAGGACAACAAGGGAACCGGGGGAAGAAGGGTACAAAGAAATGCTGCTCCCAATAAATCCTATTTTAGCTGGAGAAAAGATAATTATATAAACTGAGGGAGGCGGGTAGAAAATGTCCAAAGTCACAGGCCAACATCTACATCCTTAGTAACAGTTTCTAATTAAGAAACAACCAAATGAAAGTAAAATTTACTTACTTTGTCAACACCCATTCTCTTAAAACCTGCTTGTAGTATTTTGAAGTTCTGGATGTATTCATGTTCTAACTTAGCCTGGAATTTCACTTTCTTCAAGGCAATCGAGCCAGGGAACAGCATGTCCATAAACTGACAATAGGCAGCACCTGAATGAACAACAGAAGATTAAAATACACACTTAGGGGGCGCCTGGGTGGCTCAGCGGGTTGAGCCTCTGCCTTCAGCTCAGGTCATGGTCTCAGGGTCCTGGGATCGGGCCCCACGTCGGGCTCTCTGCTCGGCAGGGAGCCTGCTTCCACCCCCCTCTACCTGCCTCTCTGCCTACTTGTGATCTCTCTCTCTCTGTCAAATAAATAAATAAAATCTTTTAAAAAATAAATAAATAAAATAAAATACACACTTAGGTCATTAAATACTACTATTAAAGAAGCAGGATTGGGTGCCTGGGGGCTCAGTTGGTTAAGAGTCTGCCTTTGGCTGGGCTCATGATCCCAGGGTCCTGGGATTAAGGCCCACATCAGGCTCCCTGCTCAGTGGGAAGCCTGCTTCTCCCTCTCCTTCTGTCCCTCCCCCTGCTTGTGACTTCTCACTCTCTAACAAAAAAAAAAAATCTTAAAAAAAAAAAAAAAAAAAAAAACGGCAGCAGGATGAACTGGGGTGCCTGGGTGGCTCAGTCAATTGAGCATCTGACTCTTGATTTCAGCTCAGGTCAGGATCTCAGGGTCATGAGACTGAGCACCCCCCTCCCAACCCCGGGTTGGGCTCCAGACTTAGTAGGGAGTTGGCTTGAGATTCTCTCTCTCCACTGCCCGCTTCCCCCAACCCCACCCCACATGCTCCCTAGAATAAATAAATAAATATTTAAAATAAATAAAGAAGCAGGATGAACTTTTACCCAAACCTACTTAACCCACATACAATTTTAAAAGTTGTAAAGTAGACCTATAATAGGGTGCCTGGCTGGCTCAATCGGTAGAGCACGTGACTCTTGATCTTGGTGTTGAGAGTTCAAGCCATGTTGTGGGCAGAGTTTACTTACAACAACTTTAAAAAAAAAAAAGTGAACCACAAAACCCAAAAACTTCAATACCACTTGACGTCAGAGTCAATTTCTCAAAATCCATAACAAGACTGGTTTCACCTAAGTTCTAACATACTTGCAATCTGGAAGGCCTGTGATAAGGAGAGAAGAAATGTTCCTATGAAATGTTAAAACTTTGTAAGAAACAAAAAATGCCAATAAAAGGAAAATGAACCCCTAGAAGAGAACGAAGGGCAACAGAGGTGATTCTGTATGATGTTTTGAAAGGATACACCCTCCTCCCTACCGGCAGGAGGAGGGATTTCCCAAGTATTTCAAAGAGTCATCCCCTGACCTAGGTTAAATAAATGTTTTTCTAAGATGTCTGTCTCCCTGAGGTTTTACATCTCTAAATAAACTTAACCTATCAGTTTATAAGCAAAGTTAATTTTTTTTTTTATTTTAAAAGCAACTATAGAGGGACGCCTGGGTGGCTCAGTTGGTTGGACGACTGCCTTCGGCTCAGGTCATGATCCCGGAGTTCCGGGATCGAGTCCCGCATCGGGCTCCCAGCTCCACAGGGAGTCTGCTTCTCCCTCTGACCTTCTCTTCGCTCGTGCTCTCTCTCACTGTCTCTCTCTCAAATAAATAAATAAAATCTTTAAAAAAATAAAATAAAATAAAATAAAAGCAACTATAGAAAACAATTACATCTATTTCATCCCATTTCTTTCCAATTCCATTCCTTCCCCCACTTGCTCATTTTTTTCCATCAGCATCCCCAAAAGTATTTTCTTGGGGCTTAGAATTCCCATGAATGTAATTTCTCTAATGCCTACCAAACTGCACTCTCCTAAGATACGGCAGGCTTCACTGTGCACTTAGTGCCCTTGCAGGGCTGATGTGCCAAAGGAAACAGCCAGGGAAGGAGGCAAGAAATCCGGTGACTAAGCAAAATGTGTTCTGCAGGGGCGCCTGGGTGGCCCAGTGGGTTAAAGCCTCTGCCTTCGGCTCGGGTCATGATCCCAGGGTCCTCAGATCGAGCCCCCGCATCAGGCTCTCTGCTCAGCAGGGAGCCTGTTTCTTCCTCTCTCTCTGCCTACTTCTCTGCCTGCTTGTGATTTCTGTCTGTCAAATAAATAAATAAAATCTTTAAAAAAAATAAATAAATAAAACGTGTTCTGCAGAATGAGGCTACCATCATATACATATTCAACTTTATTTATTTATTTATTTAAAGATTTTATTTATTTATTTGTCAGAGAGAGAGAGAGAGCGAGCAAGCACAGGCAGAGTGGCAGGCAGAGGCAGAGGGAGAAGCAGGCTCCTTGCTGAGCAAGGAGCCTGATGTGGGACTCGATCCCAGGACGCTGGGATCATGACCTGAGCTGAAGGCAGCTGCTTAACCAACTGAGCCACCCAGGCGTCCCCAACTTACTTTAAATCAGATCAATTTGGCTCCCTGCCAGTTCTAGCATAAACAGTGCCACCATCATTATTTTTTAAAACAAGATGCAAAGAGCAGAAGCTCCTCCATGACCCAAGTGACATGCTGAGTAGAAAAAAAGCATCAAAAAGTGAAAGCCTGGTTTTCGAGGTGCCCAATTTACTTCCAGATCTAACAAAAATATACTGAAGGAATTCTATATACCAGGCACTGAATTAGCAATATTTATATTTTTAAAATAGGGACACAAATAGCTTCCTAAATGCTAGAGGACAATGACCCAGTTTAACAAACTAATAGCATAAAGAAGGGTAATACGTTACATTTTATTTTTATTTTTTATTTTTTTTAAGTAGGCCCCACACCTGGCATAGGGCCCAACACAGGGCTTGAACTCACAACCCTGAGATCAAAAACTTGAGCTGAGATCAAGAGTTGGCCACTTAACCACCTGAACCACACAGGTGCCCCTGTTATATTTTAAAAGAGATTTTAAAGTCATAATTTACCAACTGCAATATATAGATCTTGTTTGGATCCTGATGCACACAAATCAACTCAAAACACATGCACGTGCGCACACACAATAATCTACTAGGCATCTATATCCACAGCACTGTGTTATATATGAAAGGTATTTTTCTGAAACAGCAAAATAATGTACATTTACTAAATACACACTATTTTCAGGCCAGCCACTGACTTCCCACTAAAGCCAACCAAAACCACTTGAAAGCAACGGTCATTGCTTCTCACAAAAAACTTCCTTGGGGCGCCTGGGTGGCTCAGCTGGTTGGATGTCTGCCTTTGGTTCAGGTCACCATCCTGTAGTCCTGGGATCAAGTCCCTTGATGGGCTCCCTGCTCAGTCAGGAGTCTGCTTCTCCCTCTTCCCCCTGCTCTTGCTCCCTATCAAATAAATAAAATCTTTTTGGGGCACCTGGGTGGCTCAATGGGTTAAGCCTCTGCCTTCAGCTAGGGGTCATGATCCCAGGGTCCTGGGATCAAGCCCCACATGGGGCTCTCTGCTCAGCGGGGAGCCTGCCTCCCCTGCCACCCCGCCTGCCTCTCTCTGCCTACTTGTCATCTCTGTCAAATAAATAAATAAAAATCTTAAAAAAAAAAAAAATCTTTTAAAAAGAAAAAATATTTTTCTTGAAGAACAATCATAGTTCTTAATTTTAGAGCTGAAGAATCCTTAGAGCCCTTATAAATTTAAAAATGGAGGCCAAAAAACTATGGCCCAAGACCACAGGGGCCAGAGACTAAAGCTTAGGACCAGATCCCAGGTATCCTGCCCTCCCTGTCCACTGCTCTTTTCCAGTGTCACAACATCCTCTTACAATACCCTCCAGTTGAATAAAGAAGCATCTGGATGGGGGAAAATAAATGCCATGCTGCAACTTGCTGAAACAGATGATAAAGAAAAACTAAGACCTCATTAAAAATGGACAAAGCAAGTGGGGCAATTCACAAAAGAAATATAAATGGCTAATAAACACATGGCCATGGGGATTCAGCCTAAGAAAGTAATTAAAAAACGATAGGGCAAGGATTCACTTATGAAACTGGCTATGCTAACTTTATTCACAGGAGTAAAACAGAAGCAACCTTTACATCCAATAGTAGAAGCGATCAATCAGCACACCAGCTGCCTGAGAGAATATTATTGCAACCACTCAAAATACATTTTCTTAATTTGGGCGGAAACTCAAGATTTAATATTAAAAGAAAGATACAAAATATACCTATAAAATATCTTCTTATATATAACAGTAACCATTCTAATATATACGTATGCATAAAAAAAAAACAATGGTATCAGGTTAAACCGTATGAAATTACTATTTTATAGGTCAAAAATAACAATAGTGGCCATCTCTGGGTGGTAGTACTGAATGCACTGTTTTTTAAATATTCAATTATGTACTACAGTAAATATTACTTTTTTTTAACTTTTTTTAAAAGATTTTATTTATTTATTTGACAGAGATTACAAGTAGGGAGAGAGGCAGGCAGAGAGAGAGGAAGGGAAGCAAGCTCCTGCTGAGCAGAGAGCCCGATTCAGGGCTCAATCCCAGGACCCTGGGATCATGACCTGAGCCAAAGGCAGAGGCTTTAACCCACTGAGCCACCCAGGTGCCCCTATTTTTAACTTTTTTTTTTTTTTTTTAACTTTTTAAGTAAACTCTACACCCAACATGGGGCTTGAACTCACCACCCCAAGATTAAGAGTCACACTCCACTGACTGAGCCAGCCAGGTGCCCAAGTAAATATTACTTTTCTAATCAGAACACAAAAAAAGAAGGTAAATGTTTAAAAGAAAAAAATCTAGCCTCTCCTTTTCACAAAAGAGCTGAAAACTCCTAGCCTACAAATGTCCCAACTGGCTACAGAACAGATTAAAAAGAGGCTTGCCTTCCAGTCTGCCTTAACAAAGGTTGGCAACACAAGCGAGGTCCCTCTCATACAGATGCTGACCCAGTGATCTGTGGCAGGAGAACAGGCCCACGTAATCTGTAGCCTAAGGATGCAGACAGACTTAGGGCAGGACTAGCTGTATGTCACTGTGTCACTAGCTGTATGTCACTACCAAATCTCACCAGCTGCTGTGGCCTCACCCTAGCAAGGTCTGTGCTCCAAGCAGAGAACACAAAACACCACGACACCTGCTCCGAAAGCTTGCACTATCTCAAGTGCACAGGCTCTCAACCCTTTCAGGTCCAGAGACCCCTGGAGAATTAGATGAAAACTGTAGCCAACATTCTGCAAAAGAGATGCTTCCCTGTAAGAAGACTCCACATGGGGGCGCCTGGGTGGCTCAGTGGGTTAAAGCCTCTGCCTTCAGCTCAGGTCATGATCCCAGGGTCCTGGGATCGAGCCCCACATCGGGCTCTCTGCTCAGCGGGGAGCCTGCTTCTCCTCTCTCTCTCTCTCTGCCTACTTATGGTCTCTGTTGTCAAATAAATAATAATTAAAAATCTATTAAAAAAAAGACGACTCCACGTGAAAACCTACCAAAGTCCTAACACAACACACAGGAAACACATGGACTACTACACTGTTCAGACTTTAGGGAATAGGTGAGGCTGGAGTCATCTTTTTTTTTTTTTAGATTTTTTATTTATTTATTTGACAGACAGAGATCACAAGTAGGCAGAGAAGCAGGCAGAGAGAGAAGAAGGGAAGCAGGCTCCCTGCCGAGCAGAGAGCACCCCATGGCTGAAGTCATCTTAAAGGATGAATAAAACTGGAAACAGAGGGCTATGAGGAGTCATTAATGCAGACATTAAAAATCAGCCTCAAGGGGTGCCTGGGTGGCTCAGTAGGTTAAGTGTCTGTCTTCGGCTCAGGTCATGATCTCGGAGTCCTGGGAGAGAGCTCCGCATCGGGCTCTCTGCTTAGCAGGGAGCCTGCTTCCCCCCTCTCTCTACTTGTAATCTCTGTCAAATAAAGAAATAAAATCTTTTAAAAAAAAAATCAGCCTCAAGATATTTTAACATGGGAAAAATAATACTATTTTAATTTTGTTCACCTATTTATTTTTAAAGATTTTATTTACTTATTTGACAAGGAAATAAAGAGAGAGAGCTCAAGTAGGCAGAGTGGCAGGCAGAGAGAGAGGAGGAAGCAGGCTCTCCGCTGAGCAGGGAGCCCAATGCGGGGCTCAATCCCAGGACCGTAAGATCATGACCCGAGCCAAAGGTGGCCACTTAACTGACTGAGCCACCCAAGGCACCCCAATACCATTTTAATTTTAAAAGCAGGAAACAGGAACACCTGGGTGGCTCAGTTGGTCAAGCGTCTGCCTTCAACTCAGGCCATGATCCCAGAATCCTGGGATGGAGTTCCACATCCAGCTCCTTGCTCAGCAGGGAGCCTCCTCCCTCTGCCTGCCACTGGCCCTGCTGTGTTCTCTCTCTGTGAACAAATAAATAAAAATCTTTTTAAATAAATAAATAAAAGCAAAGCAGGAAACAAAACTGTCCAGCACATATGTGCTTGTTACTTAGCATAAGAGTTTGTAAGAGCAACAAACCAGAAAGAAACCAAATGTCCGTTGATAGGGGACTGCTTCAAGAAAATTAGAATCTACACAGCCAAAAAAGAAAGGAAAGTGGCATCTAATAAACTGCCAATATGAAACACCCTCTAGAATATATAGTGTGATTAAACATGCTACCATCAGTGTAGAAAAGGGGGGAAGAGAGCACAAAATATGGACAGATGTTTTTGCTTGTACCTATATGCGCTCTCTGGAGCAGGAAACTGGGTGGCTAGTTGACAGAGTTAAGGAAGACACTTCCTACTGTTTATCCTTTTGTTCATTTTAAATTTTAAATCACTTTGGGACCTTTAAAATTTAAATTTAAAATTTAAATTTAAAGGACCTCTGGGTGGCTCAGTTGGTTAAGCGGCTGCCTTCGGCTCAGGTCATGATCCCAGCGTCCTGGGATCGAGTCCCACAACGGGCTCCTTGCTTGGCAGGGAGCCTGCTTCTCACTCGGCCTCTGCCTGCCACTCTGTCTGCCTGTGCTCGCTTGCTCTCTCTCCCTCTCTCTCTGACAAATAAATAAATTTAAAAAAAAAAATTTAAATATAAAATTTTGAATTTTAAACCACTTTGGGACCAGTTAGTTCAAAATATTAAAAAAAAAGAACTGTATAAAGTGTGTGTCAATTATGTTTAATAATTATAACAAAATACTGAAAGTACAGCTACAATAAATGACCTTGGGCAAATTGTTTAACCTCACTATGCCTCAGTTTCTCCATGTATAAAATAGGGATGATAGTCCTTACCTTCCAGGTTATATATGTAGAGTACTTTGGAAAGCACCTGGTCTATGGTAAGTGCTGAATAAATAAAGCCAAACTAGGGGGAAAAAATATATCTAAAAGATTACAACTACCACAAACTTGTAATATTACAGCAGATTACGGTTTCTTCTTAATATGTTTCATAAGACCTAACAGCTTATAATTAGAAGTTTCTTATCTTTTGTTTTAATTAAGGCAAAGAAAAACCAAGGAGGTACTTGAAGAGTCAGGCAAAAAAGCTGGAAGAAATCCTTCCTTGAGCAGAGGAGTGACCCAATAAAAATGTTCTCTAAGAAAGGCTGCAGACCACTGTGGTGCTAAAGAGTGGGAGCAGGGGAACGGGCTGGGGGAACCCAGAGGGAACCCAGGCCTGGTGAGGAGCCCACTACTGCAGCAGTGAGCAAACGGAGAATGTGGATCTAGCCATCCACATTCATCCATCAGAAGACCATTTGGAACTTGGTGAATTAGTCTCTTTCGAGACCTGCAACACTGAAAAATGGTGGCATCATGGCCCAAAGTGGTGTCTGGAAGAGAGCTAACTCGAGGAGAAAACGAAGTAGAAGCCTGATGAGGGACATGGTGATGCTCAGAGCAGCATAAGCAAGATTGACAAGCCATTTTAGAGAAACTCAAGGGCTCCTACAAGCTGAGAAATAAGGAAATCTAGTATTTGCCATGGAGTGTCTGCACACCACGCACATCTCCTAGTCTGTGCAGCATAGGAACTATGGAGGCCAGGCTAGAGTGGAGAAGACAAGAAGAGAAGGGGGAGCCGAAAACACTCAGTGTGGGCCACTCTACAGGTTCAAAGAACCGTGCTGGGGGTGCCTGGGTGGCTCAGTGGGTTAAGCCGCTGCCTTCGGCTCAGGTCATGATCTCAGGGTCCTGGGATCGAGTCCCGCATCGGGCTCTCTGCTCAGCAGGGAACCTGCTTCCCTCTCTCTCTCTCTGCCTGCCTCCCTGTCCACTGTGATCTTTCTCTGTCAAATAAATAAATTAAAAAAAAAAAAAAAGAACCATGCTGGGCCCTTGGAAACATGCAAAGGTCCTGAACATGGAATGGAAGTGAGGAAACAGAGGACTGGTTGACAAAATACAACCAGCATCCCCTTTCTGATACAAGTAATCCCTCATCCAAATCATTCTTTCCTTGATGACTATCTTTCCAAAATACTTGATGACTAGCTCACAAACACAAGGAGACTATGGAGTGGAAATGAATCTCGAAACAACCTACCAACTATGACAGAAAGTTATCCTCGCCTTACCTAACAAGAGCCAAGCAAAGACTTGTTTCTCTGTTGGGGCAGGTGGGGCGGGGCAGGGTGGGGTCACAATGCTGACAACCCTCAGCCATTTCATAGGCCACCAGCACATTAATCGTGTAGGCCCTCAGAGCTTCATGCTCCCAAGAGAAAAACCTATCCCTACCCTTCAAGACTTGGGTTTTGTAGAAAATTCTAATCAGCTCGATCCTCTGCTCATCAGAGGTAAGACTGGGACGGACCAGCAGCGTTAAAGGCCACTGGGATTCTGCTTAAGCCTCAGAAAACGCAAGGATCTCAGGAACCTCACTTACTCTAGGACTCCGACGGCCCAGCAGCAGGCTTTCCACAGGGACATCGTGTCTGCAGCTCATCCTGTTTGGCCTCACACTGAAAACTGAGACCTAGTTTTCTAAATATCAAAGTGAAACACCATGCAACCATCTACATACTTGGAGAGAAGTCATATATAGCTCTCAGAGGAAAACTAGCTATGAATGAATAAAGTTTGCTTACAAATCACAGTTAAGTGTCCTGCACTTAGCACCTTCTGCTATGGAAAAGCACTTTACCCAGGGTAAGAAAAATGGCAGGTAGGTTGCAGAGTTGAAATTCTTCACAGGGATTTTTAATGAGACAATATCACTGCAATTAATTATATGTAATTGCCATTTGTTTAACTCTCTTCCAAATGCTTCTTTTAAAAAGATACAAAATGAGGGGAGCCTGGGTGGCTCAGTGGGTTAAAGCCTCTGCCTTCGGCTCAGGTCATGATCTCAGGGTCCTGGGATCGAGCCCCGCATTGGGCTCTCTGCTCAGCAGGCAGTCTGCTTCCTCCTCTGTCTCTGCCTGCCTCTCTGCCTACTTGTGATCTCTCTCTGTCAAATAAATAAAATCTTAAAAAAAAAAAGATAAAAAATGAAAAAAAAAAAAAAGATATGACATGTATGCAGCAGAAAGAGTGTATATTCTGTGGTCAGAAAGATTTGGTTCAAAACCAGGCTCTGCAATGCATAAGCTGTGCCCCACAGGCAGTCTCCTCGTTTGTAAGATGAACATCTGCACACTCCCTTGAGAGATCTACACTCACATCCAGGGTCTGGCACAGACTCCGTATCTGAGAGCTATTTTTACAGGTGGGCCTGGTTCAACTACCCCAGTTGGGGAACTCGAGCAAATGAGGAACTAGAACATTAAAGGAGTTGTCCAAAATCACACAGCCCAGAGCATGTTGAAGCCTCTTCACACCCAGTTCTGACTACCCACAACAGCTCCCTCTCTAAATGAGGTAAATCTGGAGCCAGATCATACATGTACCACTTATCTACACATGAAAAGACATCTAGCGGCACCCAGGTGGCTCAGTCGGTTAGCATCCAACTCTTAATTTCCACTTAGGTCATGATCTCAGTATTGTGAGATCAAGCCCCGAAAGGAATCTGCTCAAGATTCTCTCTCTCCCCTTCTGCCCCTCCCCCACCCACGCCTGCATGCTCTCTCCCTTTCTCTCTCTAAAAATAAATAAAACTTTAAAAGAAGAAATCTAAATTAAGGAAAATAAATTTCAGAGTATATTTAAGGAAACAGGTAAATTTTAGGGAGAAATTCCTGGTGAAAAACCTGGCCCTGATGAAAACTGGGATGACCTCATCCCCACATTAGTCAGAAAACACGGGACAAGCAAGTGCTTTAAGAGCCTCAAACAAATGGGGATGTGGTGATGGGACTAAGAAAACAAAACAGAAACTGGCGGGGGGGAAGACAGCACAGATCTGAGGCTAACAACCTGGGCCTATGCTAACCTGTGCCTGCCACAACTAAAGTAACGAGTGAGAGACTAGCATGACTCATGCACATCTTTTCACTACACAACTTCCTAAAGAGCCTCCCCCAACCATCTGCAAAATGGAGATTTAACCTTCACAGAGGATGGAACAAGACGAGCAAATGAAACTAAGAGCAAGACTGGAATCCAGCTATAAAATAAGAACAGAACTGAATTCATTTTATTTAATTTAAATGAAAGCAGTTAACTGTATTTATTGAGAGTGAGCAAGCACACACGAGCAGAGGAAGGGCAGAAGGAGAGAGAGATAGAGACACTCTCAAGCAGACTCCCCCCTCAGCACCTCCCTTGACCCTGAGATCATGACCTGAGACAAAAATTACAAGTCAGACACGCAACAACTGAGCCACCGGGACACCCCAAAAGCAATGGAGGCACCTGGCTGGCTCATTTGGTGGAGCATGCACTCTTGATCACGGGGTTGAAAGTTCAAGCCCCACGATGGATACAGAGATTGATTAAAAATAAAATCATAAATAAAATCATTCATAAATACATACATAAATCCAAATGGCACCGGTAAAGGAAAAGTCTGAGCCCCTGCCGAGCAGGGCACGGGGACTGAAGAATCTCGGCTCCTGATTTGAACAAAGGTTCAAGTCTCAATTCTGTTCCTGGTTCTATAACCCAGGACTTGTTACTCAGTTTTTCTAAGCCCAGTGCCTCATCTGTAAACTGGGGTTAATAAATATCTCTACCTCATGGGAGATATAGTGGGAACTGCATGAAGAGGTATTGGGAAAGTATTTACCTGACCCTGGCACATAAGTGTTCAATCAAATGACTATTGTTACACCCAGTAATAATTCTAATTCTCTCCCACAAATACGATAAGAATTGAAGTAGCAGCAACATATACATCTCATCCTCTGGCATATTCTTACCCCCACCTCTATCTGGTAGACCCAGTTTTGGTAATACCAACACAATCCTTATCATGTGAGGACAGTCAAGGGCAGTCAGCAGAACCCTCAGAGATGAGACAGGAAGTCTTTAGAGGAAGTAGAAACCAATAACATCTTCATGAAAAATAACTACCAAGAACCTAGAGTTCATACCCTCTGATCTAGTAATTCTATTTCTAGAAATCACTATGGTAAAATTAGAAGCCACCTAAATGTTCCCAAATCAGAAACATATTAACTCCAGAAGACCACAGAAACAGCACAAGGCCATTAAAAAGTTATTTTTATGATAGTGAATAACACTAGAGAATTATCCACAATATAGTCAAGTGAAAAAACCTGGAACATACACAAATAAATACGTGCATAGAAAAGTGAAAGAAAACAGCCCAATGGCAGTTTTCTCTGAATAATGGAACTAATGGCATTTTTAATTTTCTTCTTTCTTGTTTTTTAAATGTCAATTAGCATACAAAGGAGTGGTGCCTGGGTGGCTCAGTCGTTAAGCCTCTACCTTCGGCTCAGGTCATGATCCCAAGGTCCTGGGATAGAGCCGGTGTAGGGCTCCCTGCTCAGCAGGAAGCCTGCTTCTCCCTCCTCCACTCCCCCTGCTTGTGTTCCCTCTCTTGCTGTGTTTCTGTCAAATAAATAAATAAATCCTTTAAAAAAAAAAAGTATACACGGGGAGGAAAAAAAGTTTCTATTCTTGTTTTAAATCATTACCTCTCTGTAATATCCTTGTTAAGCAACAGTTCAATAAATTGTGGCTGAAGGGGCGCCTGGGTGGCTCAGCTGTTAAGCGTCTTGCCTTCAGTCCGGTCATGATCCCAGGGTCCTGGGATCGAGCCCCGCATCGGGCTCCCTGCTTGGCGGGAAGCCTGCTTCTCCCTCTCACACTCCCCTTGCTTGTGTTCCCTCTCTCACTGTATCTCTCTCTGTCTAATAAATAAATAAAATCTTTAAAAAAAAAAAAAAATTGTGGCTGAAATGGCATTTGCCTGACTTTGGTGTTGTACTACTTGGGAATAAGACGTGCTACTGATAAAACTAATATAAACTAGAACAGTTACAAATGTCATCTTTGAAGGAAACATTTCAAATCTGGATGCCCAAGAGTGCAGATGGAGAAGCTGGGCTAAGCGGCAGGCCTCGGAATGTCAAGATGGTGGCAAAGAAGCACACTCTCCCTCAGCACAGTTCCTTCTAGAAGTGGAACTGGGGCAGGGTTGAAAGGAAGAAACAGGGAAGCCTGGACACAAAACCTGAACCTGTGGCCTCTGAGGTCAGATATAGGCCTGTACATTCCTGAAGGACCTGCAGGCTTTCCTGGAGAAATAGTCTAGTGGATTTCTCTTACCTGAGCACAACTGTTCGATCTTCGTCAGATTCAGTTGCAGAGACTCATTGATCCAGGCCAGCATGTCATGTCGACTTAGGTTATCACTGGTGACTGATGTTGAATATACGTTCACTGCCATCTTCTACAGCATGGGAGGAAAAGAGGAGGGCTTATGTTATTAGGTGAGCAAGGGAGAGCAAGCATTTCCTGAAGAGTCAGTCACCCAGAGCAGACCTGTAGCAGACTCAAATTTTTAAGCTTCGTATTCTTCCCCAAGAGGCCAAATCAGGCACTAGGATTCCAGCCATGAACTTGGACTGCCACACATAAGCATAACCCTAAATGAACTGCCCAACCCCTACCAGCCTAAAAGTTAGGCCCCATTCTAATGTCATTAGTATTAAATTTTAAGGAACCAGAAACACTAAGTAAAGAGATGACTGACTGAATGCTCAATGAAGGGGGTGCTGGGTGGCTCAGTTGGTTAGGCACCTGTCTTTTCGGCTCAGGTCATCCTGGGATGGATGGAGCCCCATATAGGGCTCCTTGCTTAGCAGAGATCCTGCTTCTCCCTCTGACCCTCCCCCTGCTCATGCTCTCTCTCACTCTCTCATGCACTCATAAATAAAACCTTAAAAAGAAAAATAAATGCTCTATGAAGGAAGCTGATGCACAAACAATGTTCTCTGTTCAGAAAACGTATCCATTAATATCAAAATATTCACAGCAGCTTCCTTCAGATGGTGGGCCTTTATTAATTCCTCTTCATACTTTTCGTTATTTTCCAACTTTTCTTTAAAGACTTTAAATACCCACTTTTCATAAGCAAAATAGTAAATAAACTTTTCAAAAACCTGCATACTACAAACATGGTGGGAAATGACCTTACAGTGAAGGCTCCTTGGTCCCAATACTCTCCTGAACCACCTGGGGAAAGGAAGATGCCTGAGGAGCTTCACAGATACTTGTCATTTACTCTGCCAACTCCCCACAAGGCTCACCTCATTCTCTTCACTTTACATATGAGGAAAGAGAGGCTCAACCTAGAAGCCCTGGGAACTGGCAGCCAAATGTGCCCAGCCCTGCAAGACACATTCTTTCCCTGCCACTGCCACTAGCAAATGCTGCCCCTCACTGTTCTGCTAGGCTTTTTTTTTTTTTTAAAGATTTTATTTATTTGACAAAGAGAGACAACAGCGAGAGAGGGAACACAAGCTGGGGAGTGGAAGAGGGAGAACAGGCCTCCCACCAGGGAGCACGATGCAGGCTCGATCCCAGGACCCTGGGATCATGACCTGAGCTGAAAGCAGACACCTAACACTGAGCCACCCAGGCGCCCCACAGGCTTTCAAATTCAAAACAACAAACACACAGAAACATAACAAACTTAAAGTGCTATTAAATATTTATGCTACCATCATCCTCATTCAGTCAACAAATGTTTACAAAGCACTGTTCTAGAGCCAAGGAAAAGCATAAGAGGGACAAGTTGCCTGTCCACAGGTAGTTCATGTTCTAGTAGTGAAGTCTGACACAGACCAAATACAGCAACAAATGTCCTTTCATATCGACCATTTAGAAAATGGGGGTGGTGCGTAATGTGGTCAGGGAAAAGTCTGAGTTGACGTTTGAGCTTAACAATCAGAAGGAAGCAGCCACATGGAGATGTGAAAGGTGGTTGTAACTCAATAAGCAAGAGGGAGGCACAGAAGGAGGAACAGAAGTGGGAAAAGAAGAAGCCAGATCATGTTAGGACTTGGCCAGCCATTGTAAGGAGTTTCAGTTTTATTCTGTAATTGTTAAGAAACCCCACAATGGGGTTTAAACAGGGTAGAATTCACACTCTCCTTTAAGTCTGTGAAGGAGGTCGGGACACCCACCCCCCACACCTGAACGTGCCACTTTTGCAAGTGGATTATTTTGAGCTGAAGGCACTGGAGACTCTGTTGAGCCAAAAAACTTTTGTCCCTCTGCTAACCACATAGAAGAATCAACTGGGGGTCTTTCCCAGAATAAGGGGTATTAGCAGAGATAAATTTTATCTAAGTGATCCATCTGTATGGGAGGGCAAACATCTAACTGCCAAACACCTACTCTTATCGCTGTGAAATGGCATTCCTTTCCTCTGAAATCCCAGACCCCTACCTGCTTCTTCTGAGAGTAACATACAGACCTCATTTTGCCTGTTTTTGGCATTCCCTGTACATACACCTATTAAGTTTTATTTTCTCCTGTTAATCTGTCTCATGTCAATTTGATTCTCAGTGCAGCTAAAAGAACCTTTGAGCAGATGGGAATTCTTGATTCCCAACATATTTGAAAAAGCACCCCAACTGCTGGTAGAGGACAGTGGGAAAGGAAAACTCAAGCAATGACGAAAGGGCAGGTTGATTCAGACCTAATGAAATCCCTGGTCAGTTACCATAAGGAAACACAACTAACTATAAAAGCACCAGATTTCATAGTGACCTTGACATTTAACAATTTCCCTCATTTCCTGAGATGCCAATATTACCAGTGGAGGCGGGAGGTAAAAACTCAAGAGCAAACTTGGAGCCATCATGAGAGCCCATGCTCTCCTGTGGCACTTCTTTCCATCCACCTAGTGCCTAGTGTATGAATTGATCTTCCCACACCAGTCTCCTGCATGTCTCGTTGAGTCATACAGTTAAAGAATGTGAGGGCTGGAAGAGACAGAGATCTACCCAACCAATCCCCTTTTTATAAGCGGGGTGACTGAGAGCTGGCAAGATAAATAACTTATCAGGTCTGTGCCCTCACATCCCACATTTGCCCATCACTTGGCACAGTTCCTGGAAGCACAGCGAGCACTCAGTAAATGCTATTTGTTTTCAGGTTGGTTGCGGGGCGCCTGGATGGCTCAGTGGGTTAAGCCGCTGCCTTCGGCTCAGGTCATGTTTTCAGGTTGGCAGGACACTATCAAAGACAGAAAACTGTATCTATATAAGCTTTTTTCAGAAAGTAAACCATCAACACTCTTACATTTTTAAACTCCGATGATAAAACCATTTTTCTTTAAAGATTTTATTTATTTATTTGACAGAGAAGTCACAAGTAGGCAGAGGGGCAGACAGAGGGGGAGGAGGAAGCAGGTTCCCCACTGAGCAGAGAGCCCAATGTGGAGCTTGATCCCAGGACCCTGAGATCATGACCTGAGCCGAAGGCAGAGGCTTAACCCACTGAGCCACCCAGGTGCCCCGATAAAACCATTTTATACAAGAAATCCAACACAATTTAGTTTCTGACTCCACTGAGAAATTAATTCCAGTTCCCACAGCACTTCATTCAAACCTCTACAATAGGCATTATCACACTGGATTTGTCATTATCTCTCATTTCTGAATCATTCCCAGACTAGATTTGAGCCAGGAGGCAATCTGCTCTATGGAAAGACCTGAGGATTTCAAGCCAAGAAGACCTCTGTCACTCTTTTGCTATATGACTCTGGGCAAGTTACTCAACTTCAGTACACTTTAGTTATAACTAGAGTCAATGCCACCTATCTAAAAACTATGAGGTGAGGTTTAAATGAGATAAGGTACATAAAATACTTGGCATGGTATCTGATGCACAACAGGTATGAAACAAACAAGATCCAGGGCAGGAAGGGACCTAGTCCCACTCATCCTCCTGCCTCCAGTGCCAAAAACAGTGCCCAAGACCTGCCACCATCTCTCATCGAGATCCACTACAGTAGCCTTCATGTTAGTCTCACCGCTGTAATCTGTCCCTACACAGCAACCACAGCAAATTTCCTGAATCACAAATCAGATCAAGTGTCTCCCCCATTGAAAATCCAAAATGAGGGACGCCTGGGTGGCTCAGTTGGTTAAGCGGCTGCCTTTGGCTCAGGTCATGATCCCAGCATCCTGGGATCGAGTCCCACATCGGGCTCCTTGCTCGCCAGGAGCCTGCTTCTCCCTCTGCCTCTGCCTGCCACTCTGTCTGCCTGTGCTCACTCGCTTGCTCTCCCTCTCTCTCTGACAAATAAATAAATTTTAAAAAAAAATTTAAAAAAAAATAAAATAAAATAAAAATAAAATCCAAAATGAATGAATAAATGAAATGCATACTGTGTGCAAAATACTATTATCAGGTACCAAGGAGAAACACATCCAAACAAAAAAATAGTCCCAGGCTAAGTACTTGTAAACTATTTTGGTGACATTCATACATACACTGGCTATTGTATGGGTCATGCTACCATAAAATTAAGCAGCTGGTTCAGCCCCATGTGTCTCCTGACCACACCCCAGCTCAGAAAATGTTAATGGCCTTTCATCATCATATAATTCAAAACTCTTTCATTAGCAGTACCTTAATATCTGGTCCCATGTGCTCCACAAACTCTGCAGCCACTAAATATATGGGGTTAGGCACCCTGTGGATATGCAATAAACATCTACTGACTCAAACAATTAATTGGCTCTTCCAGGCAGTCAAAACAGTCTAGTCCTCAGAGCTACGGCTACAGCTAGCTACAGCTTACTCTTCCTCCTTAAGGGATTTCATTGCTTGGCCTCAATGGAAACCCCACGACCACTGTTCAAGCCTCACCTTTAAAAGGCTCCATGATCCAGGATTCAACTGCCTTGAAAAAGCTCTCTTACCTCCCCAGGTATTTCTCCTCCTTCAGCAGTTCTCCTAGCATGTTCTCAAACCCATTCTGACTGGATGCTGGCTGAGGGGCACCCTATTACTTTCAAGGTACCATACTGAGCCCTATGGAAAGAGAGGGAGGGAGGGAAGGAGGTAGGTACCGCCAGAAAACAGCCATGTGACCCTGAGTAAACGCCTCACCTTTCTGGATCACAAATGGCTCACCTGTAAAAGATGAACAACATATTCTGCACAAAGGGGTGGTGAGGATTAAATGAGAATTTAAGCGAAAACACTTCAGTGAAAAGCACATCATGTCTTAAGCTTCTCTTTGTGCCAGAAACCATGCTAGGCACTCTGACACAGCACCACCAAGGGCACACTGGTAGGAAACACACTAGCTCTCAGGGAGACAGCCTAATATAGAGGATGAAAGCCTGGACTCATGATCACAGATGTGGCTTCAGCCAACTGCTGGACAGCATAAAGTAAATCGCTTGACTTTTCGGAGTCTCACTCCCTCAATTGTAAAATGAAGATAGAATCTCAGAGATAGTGTGGTATTAAATGATACAATGCCACATCAAGCACTTAACACAATGCCTGGCACATAGCAAGTGCCCAATTAGCCAAGAGCTGCTATTATTATCTAACAACACCCCAACAGGTAAGTGAATGCTAGGCCTGGTGTACCTTCCCTTCAACAGGCCTCAGGATGCTCATCCTCAAAATGGGGGAGAGGCCAAACTGTCTTTAAGCACCTCAGGGCAGCTGTGAAGCAGGGATTGGAAAAGCACTGTTCGCATCACCCTGTTACATTGTCTTCATAGTAATTATATGAAATTATCTTGTTCATGTATTCATTTCCTTAGTTCCTATCTGCCTCCCCACCACAATGCAGATGCCTGGAGAGCAGGCCTTTGCTCAGCACAGCGCCCAACAGATGCCCAGTGAAGAAAGGAAGGAGACCATTGAGCTCTTACTTTTTGCCACGTGCTGCGACAAAAGCTTTCCGCAGACAGTCTTATCGTTGTCCCCGACTTACAGATGAGGAAACTGAGGCTCAGAGGTTCAGGCACCTGCCCAAGGTCGCACAGCAGGGAATGGAACCACGGTCTAAATTCAAAACCGAACTCTTGACCATCAAGCGACACCGCCCCCTACAGTGAGGGTCTCCAGAGCTCCCAGCAGGACCCACTTGAACCACACACCCCGCCTACCCCGGCCCAACTAACCCGGAACCTCTCGCCACCGCTGTCCGAGTCCCACACCTAGGCCGCGGCCCAGAAGCCCCCACGCCGCCGAGGGGCAGCCCCCACTTCCGGCCCGAGGCCCCGCCCCTGGCAGAGCTGAGCGCGCGCCCCCAGCCCAGCCCGCGCGTCGGGTCACGGCACCGCCCTTCCCCCCACCCGGCCCGAAGTGCACTGCCGTGGAAAGCCGCCCAGGCACCGTCCGCAGGGCCCTCCGGCAACTGCCGGGCCCGAGGCCCACCCGGTCGTCCGCCGGCCGCCGCCCCGCGCCCGCTAGCTGGCTCACCGGCTCTCGGCAGGATCGCGTCCACTGCCCGTGCCCGGCTTCGGTTCCGCCTGCGTCTCGTTCAAACCGTCCGACCCCGCCCGCCCGCCCGCGCGATGACCTCACACGCACCCCCCCGTTACGCGCCGACGTACAGGCTCGTCATTGCGCGCCGGCTCCTTTTTATAGAGAGGGACACAGGCGCGCGCCGGGGGCGGGGCCCGGTCAGTGATCGACGGCTGAGGCGCCCAAGGGGCGGGGCGCCGGCCGCCGAAGCGCCCAACCACGTGGTCCCGCAAAGCCAATGAAATCCCGCTCCAGACCGGGTGTGACTCCGCCTAGATGGCGGGATCCAGTTTGGATCCTCCCCCTCAGGAATTAAAAGAATTGGTTTTCCAATGAATTTCTACAAAAGTGGGTTATCTGATAATAAAGATAATTGATAGGCACTCTGAGGAACGGCTTAAAAGTCACCTCAGAGATACATTCTGTGACCACTCTGCACTGACCCTGTAATCTCGTCATCCGTTTATTTTCCTCTTAGTACTTATGAAATCTTGTTTGTTCATTTATGCCTTTAATGTCTGCCTTTCCTTAAGTTCCACAGAAGCGAGGATCTTCTAAGTCCAGTGTCCCAGTACCCGACTTGCTGAAAGAATGAATTAAACCTACTTTACAGAAAAGGAAGCTGAGGCTCAGAGAGGTCAATTGACAGCATCACAGAAGATGACCGATTGTTTTGAGCTGGGTTTTTGTCTAGATATCATTTATTCATGAAAATTAAATAAAGAAAAAATTATTTAAGAGAATAATAATAATTAAAAATAAATAAGTTTCCTATCTGGCAGGGGAGGCAGAGGACAAGACCAATGGCTCAAATCACTGTTTAATCACAAACCAGACTTGGTGCTAGTCAGGAGCAATGTGTGCCAAAGGTGACAGCACCTAACACTGAATGAAGTAGGGTCCTGGAAGCCTCCTTCTGGGTCAGGTCTTACCAATTAGTCGCCAAAGTCTGCAGGGAGCTGGGGCAGGAGCTGTTTATCGAGTGGTCTGGAGGCATTTCAATTTTTTCACCACCAGAATTACCAGTTGTCTCCCGCAAATGCAGCACTCCAAGAGTACATCACAAGGACCCCAACCTTACCCAAGCAGTTTGGGAAGGCTCCTAGAGGTGATACTTGCTCTAAAAGATGAAATGTTAACCTAGCAAAAGATTTGAAGTTGGAGGGATGCCTGGATGACTCAGTCAGTTAACCGTCTGCCTTTGGCTCAGGTTATGCTCCTAGGGTACTGGGATCGAGTTTGCATGGTACTCCTTGCTCAGCGGGGAGCATGCTTCTCCCTCTGCCTGCCACTACCCCCTGGGTTGTGCTGACAAATAAATAAAATCTTAAAAAAAAAAAAAAAAGATCTGGAGTAGGAAAGGGCAAACCAGAGGATACAGCAAAGAGCCAAGTAGCCTAATGATTACAGCAATAATGGTAATGTTGGCATCATAGGGTACTGACAGGAAGCCTGGGTAATTGAGTAAAAACATTCACAAGTGCTGTGGAGCAACGTGAATTACCTCCATTTTATACACAAGGACATGAAGTTTCCAGCAGGCTAAGTGAATTTCATAAGTAACAAAGCCAGCAGGTCTGCGTTCAAATCCTGACCTGCTAAGAGAATCACATAAGATGTGTGTAATGGTCTTAGATGACTTCTAACACACTGTAGATGCTCAGTAAATGTCAAGTGGTTCCTGAGTCTCTTCTGATGAATGTTAGTATTTCATTAACTTCAATTAGTTGTCAGCATTACCTAAAGGTGACTTTGGTTGGCGGAGGGCATTAATGTGGAGGATGAGACAAGTCAAGAAGGGCCTCAAGTGGCAGGCTTGAGTTTGGACCCAATTCTGGGAACACAGGACATTACCAAAGTATTCTGAGCAACACCTCCAAAATAAAACTCATTTCCCTCCCAGGATCTGCTCCCAAAGAGATGGGAAAGGGGCATGTGACCTGCTTAGAGTCTACTTTCCTCCCTCGGGAGGGGGGTAGTCAAGGTTATCTGGGTCAGATTCAGCCTTGACTGCAAAAGGACAGAGAGTGATAAGAAAAAAAAAAGTTTCTACCCAGAAAGACAAAGAGCTATGGGGACTTCAATAACGTCTTTTATTTTTATTTTTTTTTTTAAGAAATGCGTTTCTTTCTTTTTTTTTTTTTAAAGATTTTATTTATTTATTTGACAGACAGACCACAAGTAAGCAAGAGAGGCAGGCAGGGAGAGAGAGGAGGAAGCAGGCTCTCCACAGAGCAGAGAGCCCGATGTGGGGCTCGATCCCAAGACCCTGGGACCACGACCCGAGCCGAAAGCAGAGGCTTTAACCCACTGAGCCACCCAGGCGCCCCTCAATAACGTCTTTTAACCAACTGTGTTAACATGGACGTGATATCATTATCACAGGTAGAAATTGTGAATCCCCTCTCCAAAAACTAGGACTTCCAGGCCTCAGTTTTCCAAATGCATGACGTTTACTGAACGAAAAAATGGTTATTGGGAGGTCTCAGGTGCCTTAGGGACCTCACAAGCTCAAGGGGAAGAGAACTACAAAAATAAATTCTAATACAGAGTGTTTTGTACTTAAATAGATTCTCTATATATGCACAGGGAATGGCTCCTAATCCTGCCTAGAGGCAAAGAAGGCTTCCTGGAGGAGGCGAGAACTGGAGGACTAGTCTGGCAAGGAAGAGGCTGTTCCAGGCAGAGCATAGCATGGGCAAAGACTCAGAGTAAGCAATCACCAGCTCCAGCAACGCCAGCCTCTGTTTCCTTTCTGCAATGCTGAGACCGCAGGATGAACCCAAGCTCACAGAGCACAGGTGGTTATAAGGTCTGAAATACCAAGATCTATGCACAGCTCTGTATGTTTCACAACTAAGTTTTAAAAATAAAAAATAACAAGTGCAGTGTGTGGTTCTGGAATGGATACCAGACCAGAGTTTTGCAGCAACTGGCAAAATCTAAATAAGGCCTATAGATTTAGGTAAGGAAGTAAGTGACTGTTCATTTCCAGATACTGAAAAATGTACTGTGATTATGTAAGAAAATGTTCTGGTTTTTTAGGAAGTACACACTGAAGGATTTAAGGGTAAAGAGACATCATCTCTGGAACTTACTCTTGAATGATTCAGACAAGAACAATGTACAAAACACACATGGCAAATAGCATTTGAGGAATCTGGGTGATAGGTATTTAGGAATTCTTTGTACTGTTCTTGCAACTTTTCTGTATATCTGAAATTTTACATAAAAATTTAAAGGAATCAGTACAGTTAAACAGAAAGAAGGAAGAGAGGAGCAAAAGCAGAAAGGAGGGAAGGGTTAGAGGAGGTAGGCTGAAAGAAGGTAATGAGGGAAAGCAGCAAGGAAGGTAGGCAAATTGTACTCCAGGTGGCCAAGCGCACCAGGTAATTTCAAGCTCCAGCAAAACAACAAACAAAACACAAACACACACACCAAAAATAAACAGGTGCCGGTGGGACCAAAAAGAAATAGCAGGCTACTGTGGCTTCACAGAACAGACTCCAACTCCTTCGCCTCTGGTTGTGTGGCCTTGGGTCAGTTAAGGGACCTGAGTCTTAGTTCCCTTCCAGGTAATCAGAGCAATCAGGGCTTCTATCGTGGTTGCTAGGAAGCTTCTCCAACAGTTAACAAAGCAGCTGCCCTTTACCCAATGCTTGCTACCCACAAGCACTCTCCCATATGCCTCACATGCCTTGATCATTTGATCCACAATCAGCCCTCCAAGGTTATCATCACCCGTTTCACACTTTGTCAAACTGAGGCAGCCAGAGTACACTGAGCAACCCCAAGTTAGGAGTGCATGAAGACAGAGTAGACACCTGGTCACACTGCAGTCATCAAGGACCAGGTACAGGGATTGAACAGTTATCATTCAAGAAGCATGTTTGGAAAACCAATGAGGAAATGAGGCCAGGTAAGAGACCCTGTCTAGTGGGCACTTCCCCCACCACCCAAACAGCTGTGAACCAGTCCCTGCAAGATCCCTTCAGCAGGCCTTTGGGGTGGCAGATGCCAAAACCACCCCCATCTGCTCTCCCTAACAAGGACTAGGGGACCACAACACGATGTTGGGGGCAGGCAGTGAGGAACACACCAAACACTATTGTCACTACAGTTGGTGTCATCAGCCCAGCTTCTGGGAAACACCTGGGAGGTTACTGCCCTGCCCTTCCTTTTTAAAATTTTACTAAACACAAAAAAATTATTGGATGTCACCACTACCAACACCCAGGCATTAACACTGTATTGACTAATAATGGTTTTTGTTATCACAATGCCATCCAGGACCTGTACTGCATGCGCACATCATGCCCTTGAACCTTCACAGCAGCCTTAGGGAGAAAGTAGGATTTATGGTCCTTACCTGTTAGAGATGCAATCTTCCTGGCTAGAACCCCAGGCACATTACTGACACAAGGTCTAACTCCAACCCGAAAATCAGAACGTTCTTCACGTCCTCCTCTTGCCATTGTGCCTGGGATCATGCAGATCTAAACAGAACCCCCATCTTGCACAAATAGCTGCCCCTCCAAGGCCCCCCCCCAGCCTGCCACAGGCAATCTGTCTAGACAGACTGGGCCAACCCAAGAGCCCCTCACCTGCAGGGGCAGTCCACCTGTGCCCTTGGGGTTTCGAGGCCGGGGCTGTTTATTTTGTCTCATCCTGTGCTGGTATTCTGTGCAGCACTGTATACAAGATGGCTTAATAGGGCAGCAGAGGCCCCTGGGGCCTCAACACCTCAGAGAAGTGCCAGGCCACTTGCTAATTGCCGAAGGTCTCACCATGGCGACTCAGGCGCAACACTTCTCATCTACCTCTCCAACATTTACCTTAGTAAGCCACACAACTAGAGCCATGGCAGTGGCCAGGACTAGAACCTTTCTTCCATTTGAAGGAACCGAGAGGCTCACACAGTTGCCACATCCAATTGATCCATTGCATGGGCATTCTTTCCCCCACAATTTTCCCTCTGCATGCACCAGCTGACCAAAATGAGTGGAGAGGTATGGGGATCTTCACTGGCTCCTGGTCCCTGACCAAAAGCTAGATCTAGTGATGGGACTATGGCAGGATGGGCTGGGGGGGATTGGGACACAAGGCTAACTCGACCAGGTAAACTGCAGAGCAATGGGTACACACTCCAAAGAGCTGTGGCCATAGCAGCTAGGCTGGAATCATGGGGCCCATCCCAGCCAGTCCAGTCACTGAACAGAGACAGGACAACTTGGGAGCAAGGCAACCAAATGCAAGGGCATCCAAAGGCATGAAGAACTGGGGAAAACAGCCCTGGGATTCCTGACTCATCAACCACATGCATCAGCTCCCCAAGAGTGTTATCACGTAGCTATCCCAAACCTTAAGCCTTTACATGAACTCAAAAGTTCCAGTCCCTTGTTTTGAGAACCAAGGCTGAGAAACTGATTCACTAGCCCAGCAGCACAGAATTTTTGGGTTTTACACGAGACAATGAATCAATCAGAAACTCAAGTTGGGGCCTAGAAATCTCCACATGAGATTTCTTTAATGAGCCTCACAGAGGAAGCTGGTACACTGGAGTTTGGGAACCAGTGTTCTAGACCACTCCACGGGATCACACCAGTATTTCCAGCACTGTGTTTGCTGCACAAACCAATGACCAACTTGGAACTCCCCACCATTCCACTTCACCAGGCCCTCCCCAACATCCCACCCATCTGACCTGGAAAGAAGGGACACCAGACTGTTAGAGAAATACTGATTTTAATTCAACATAAGGTAAACTCTAGGCATCTGTCATCTTTCAGCCTAAAAATTAGCAAAACTGTTGAAACAAGGCACAATTTTTCCCCATACTTGTTATGTGGCTCCAGTTACAAAAAAAATTTATGAAAATGTTAAAAACATAAAAATATAAGTCTGTGATTTTTAAAAAAAAGTGTATAAAAAATTCCCACAAAACCTGTCAACGTTGTTCCTGATTCTACAAAATAGCACCAGTAAGAAGAGTAAAAGTTGTTAAAAACCATTACGACAGCATTTCTGAAATGCAGCTTGCCCGACCTCCCGTCCCCCACTAAAAACTTCTCATGGGATACAAAAGGACTTTAAAATCTCTGGAGGGAAGATCGAGCTTTTTTATTGCAGTTTTCCCCCTGCAATCTCTGAGATGAGGGGAAAGGGCGGGGAATGTGCTTCTGCCCCAACTGTCACTGCTGCTCAGTTTAGGAAAAGGCTGAGGTTTCGGGGCATCCTACTTCTCATTTGGGGACCTGTGCCTGCAGAGTAGTCTGGAGGGTGCATTCTGGGGGTGGAGGGGATGCCTTCCCTAAGCCTCCTCCTTTGCTCCCTTCACACGGGGCAGACAGAGGGAGAGGAGCAATGCCATACCTGTCTGCACCGGTACACAGCAGCGGATAACCCAGCCCACCCCTTCCTGAGCAACCTGGAGGGTTCTATTGCAGTCACTTGGAGGGGATTTAGTGAAGGGTGGCTGTCCCCTTGGGTTTGTTGTTGGGGGGGGCGGGGGGGAATAGCCCTGAATGTGATGATGAGGTCATCCCTGCTGACATCATCATCATTATGGAAAATACTCTACATGGACCCTGACAGCAGGTCCCAGCCCTTTACACTGAGGCCAAGGGGATGTGCTGGGTAAAATTCAAGACAGACAGGCATCCTTTCCTCTTCTGCTAGTCCTAGAGAAAAAAAACACACCCAAGGGCCCTTAAAATGTCCCTCAGCTACATGTCTACCACTGCGTGCTCCTGGAAATAAGGAGCCACAGATGATTTATTTAAAAAAAAAAAAATCAAAGCCTTACCAGTAACTGTCTCGAGTGATTTTTCAGCATTAACCTGAGTATTGGAGAGCTGTCGGCACTGTGGTTTTGGTACTTTAGCCATTGTTTCTCTGAGCGGTAAACCCAGGAGGGAAAAAAAAGCCATCTTACTACCTACTTCAAGTTTTAAAAGTTTTCAGAGAAGACAAAATGAGCACCGTTGTTTCGCCGCTCCCAGCGGCTGGATCTGAATTGTGCACAAGGAGGTGGCAGCACATCGGGCTCCCCCTGCCAGGAGGGGGTCATGTGGCTCTGCTCCTGCCAAGGGTGTGTGGCGTGACCCCACAATGCTGAGCAGGGGAAGGGTAGAGCGTGGGCTGTACCTACTGGGTGCTGGCTCTACCCCACAAGCCCCAGTGCTCCTGGGCTCAGGGTGCCTGGGAGGGCTATTCACAGGCAAAGTAGTCCTTCAGGGGGGCGAAGAGGTGTCGGATGACAGGCACACTCCAGGACCTCCCAAGCAGCTTCTGGCGGGCACCACGGCCCATGTTGGACACATCCGTGTAGTGTACAGGAAAGCCGAAGATCCTGGTGGGTGGGGGGATGGGCACCAGAATAAAAAGACAGGGAGTCAGAAGTGTCCCTTCCAGCATGCTTACTGCCTCAGGGAGAATCTCACACGAACAGCATGGCACTGCTCTTTCTGCCCTGTGTCCCATACTTTCCATCAGGCCAACCAGGCCTTCCCATGAGCCCTCCTTGACCCTCAAGGTCAGATCAACCGGTTCTTCAAAACACGAATGACGGTGCCCTCACAGAGGGCACGGTTCCTCTAGGAGGATGCTTGCTGCGTGCATCCCCAAGCACTAGCACTGTGCTCCTGACACATAGCTGGTGCTCAGTGGACCTTTCCCATGTGACTGAGTGAGTGAATGAATGAATGCCAAGGAAGCCAGACAGCAAGTAAACAGACATGTACCTGCCTTCAAACCACAAGAGGAGGAAAGGGAATTTCCTTGAGAAATAAGGACAGTGGCAGAAATGGATCATCAGATGCTCAGATAATTAACCTAAGAACACTGAAATGTCCTGCATTTTCTTTCTCTCTTAAAAGCCAGTTGTTACATCAAGGGCCAAGCTGGACTCAATGGCAGATGGCAACCAAATATACCAAGAGCTTCCTCTATGGGATTCTACCAGGCCTGTTAGGAGGCTTCAAATACACCAGTCTGAGGGAAAACCTCAGTCTTTCCCAGAGTTACAATCTAATACTAAAAAGTAAACCAATGGGCCAATGGCTGAATGGGTGTTAAGGAACATGCCAAAGATGTAACACCTTAGGCCTATACAGTGCCTGTAAGTGGGCACCCACTCCACTAGGCACCCACCTAGTATCACAGGGCCGGGCCAGCCCAGCATGTTAAGGCTTAGGTCTCAAAATACAGAATAACCCACAAGAAGAATGTGCAAGGTTATCCAACAGCTTCTTTCAATGAATCAGAAGTTAACTTTCAGACTAAGATAACTATTGTTAAGGATATAAAACCAGTTGCAGGACTGAAGTATCTGGAAATCAAATCCTGTGAGACGCAGCCAAAAATGTAAAGCAGAATATTCATAGCCCTTTCTTCATTTCTAACAATAACAACAAAATAAACAGGCAAAACAGAAGGAAAAAAGAACTGAAATCCAACAGCTGGTTCTTTGAAGCAAAACAAACTACCAACTTAGCCAAATAAATGGAAGATGATGACAGACTTTTTGGCTAAGTAGGACCAGCTTTAGACCAGCAACCTGGCAGAGGGAATCTCCTGAGAAAAGGCCAATGGGCAAGTCAGTGGGGTTTTCTTTACCTGGTTCCTCATATGCCCTGAAGGCCCAGCAGGCTGGTGCATGTAAAATGCCAGGGTAGCACAGCAGAAACAGAGATGGTGTGGTCTAATGACCTCATGTTTCAGATTCTTCACCACCACCACCCTTCTGCCATTTCTACCAGGAAACTCAGCACTAAGTCTGAAAAAGTATTACTCCCAGCCCCACAAACATAGGTCGGTGAGACCATGCAGAATTAAGGCAAACACCTGCCCATGTATACTGTGTGCCTTAACCACAAGTTCTTCCCCTTTCTCTCTGCCTGTGAGAGTTCCCTCTTCACGTGCAGCCCTGCTCACCTTTCTAGCTCAGTGCACCACAAAACATCTTCTTTGCCATTCATGACAACAGGGAAAAGTTGGTTTTTCCCCTGTCTGATCGAGTTCGACTTGGTGGTTATTGTCTGTACTTTCTTTAACTGGAGAACAAAACGACATCATGGAGTGAGCACGGGATGGAGGGTCTAGGTCAAGTCAAAGCTCGAAAGCACCTAGGGAAGATGGAGGAGGGCGGGCAGGCGGGGGAAGAGAGGGAGGCAGGCTCACAGAGGGAATGAGAAAAGGAGAGCCGGAACCCGAGAACATTTTGTGCTTCCCACGAACACCAAGAAGTTAATGAACAGGAAGGACCAGCCTCACAGAGAACAACAGATAAAAAAGTGACCATAAATGAGATCACATGGGGACCAAGAGAACACCACTTCTTCATCAGGCAGAATTAAGCAAAAGTTAAAAACCCACCCTGATTTTGAGGATGGCCCCTGGATTTTGAATGAATGGAACCTAGCCTGATATAAACCTACGTTTATAGAGGTCTTCATATAATTATAATAGTACACAATTTTTGTGGCTAATTTCTTACTGGGAAGATGGGTTGCAGTTATCTGTGTCTCTACAAAGTTCTGCATCTGCAACTGGAAAGTCTAGTAAGCTTTTCTCATAGTGCGTATTTGTGTATCAAGAACCTCTCCTACTCTGTGCCCTTGCTTTAAGATGGGACAGAACAATTAAGTGGGGAAAGAGGCCCAACACCAGGGAATTGTGTGGAGTCGGGGTAGGAACAAACTGGACACCAAGGTCAAGTCCTCGCTTGGAGGTCACCAAGTGCATTTCCAGAGACCATTTGTTAGCACATCTTACCTTTGCTGTCCTATTGAACTCCAAGCAGTCCTGTAGCTCGAGTTTATCATTCTTTGATGCTATCACGGGCCTGGGGACATCCAAAACCCATTACTTTCTTCTACCAACTATAAAGAGGCCTTCCCAAGGTGGGAATGGGTGAGGGACAAAGACTGCAAAACGTGCACTGGCAGTGACCTTGTTATAAATACCCAGTAAGAAACGAGCCTGGCAAGAACACAAGACTATATACCAAAGCCAGGGACAGACTAGCCCCTTGAGGGGGCAGCCCAATGTCCAGGAGGAAAAGCTCCCCCTTCTCAAATTGTAATATTAGTCAGAGCCTTCTTGCAAAGAGAATAGGATGAAGGAAAGCACACTAAGAGTCAGGAATCCCCACCAGTCTGGCCCCACTGCTCACTGAAGGAGTGACCCAAGCAAGCCAGGCTGCCTCTCTGGGCCTCAGAAGCTTGGATTAGGTCTTTGTGATCTACCTGCTGCTATGAGCACATGAAAGCCATGATCTGGTGGCTTATGGCTGGTGAGGCAGCTTCTGGGCAATTTCAGGGCTGACAGGAGGTACCGGTAAGGACAGGAGATGGTTGGTGATAACAATAATCCTTATTACTTTCACTATTGAAACCTGCAAATGCAGAGAGGCAGACAGATGCCTGAGAAGGCAAAGGGCTAGAACTTGAGTGGTTCAGCGTTCCAGAGGAGAAAAGTCAGCAAAAAAGTCTGAATGTACTGAGATGATGAACACCAGAGCAACCCCTGTGTAAGGAACTTCAAGGCCAAAGGGAAATCAGATTAAGAACTAATGATGCCCAAAAGAGAGGCCACTGAATCACCCAAACCATTCCCCTAGATTCTGTCAGATTTTCCTGACCTTACCTTCCAGACTAAATGCCTGCCTACCCCCAATCTTGACTCTTCCATGAACCCAAAGGAGCTGGGGGACAGAGCACAGCCCTAAGTGCGCTGACTGGACTGAGATCTACACAACCTAGGCACTGGGTCACCCATCCTCGAGCCTGCAGGGCCCAGCTATAGCCACTAATAACTCAGGCAGAATGCTCTGGAGGCTCTACAATCAAGACATCAGCAAATCCTGTTACTCCTACCCTGACATTACCTACAATCTGATCCCTCCTGCTAAATTCCACAGAACTCATGAGCTGCCAAGCCCCCAGAGACTCACGCTTGCATTGTGCTGAGTATGAATGTATGTATGGTGCCTTCTGGGGTCCTCCTCTGAAAACCCACCCTCACTGGTCTTCCCACTGCTGCCCTCATCTTGCTGTTGTCTATCCTCCTATGAGCAATTACCATGAACCTGAGATCTCTCTCTCACCTACTTAAATGGCTCATGTGCTCCCATGCAATGACTCTCAAGTGCCACACAATTTGGCCCATACTAAAGTCCTCTGCCTTATTGTCCCAGCCACTCTGGGCTACTCTCCAACACCATTCCCTGAGCTGCGCTTCCAACTCACTGTTCACCATCGCCCCTTTCCCTATTCCTTCTGCTGGAATGTTCATTCTTCCCTCAAACAATTGCATGGCTCCATTCCTTCCCTTAAAGGCCCTGCCAGAATAAGCAGCCTCCCCATCAATTCCTCCAATGCCCCCACCTCCAGCCAGGACCATGAAATGTACTGTCTTTGCTACTCATCCCCCATTAGCATGTCAACTCCATCAGAGCCAAGACTGACATCTAATGTGTTCAGCACTAAGCTGGCAGCACATACAGCAATGCCTGGCACAGTGGGAGAGCTCGACTGCTGAGCGAAGAGCCCTCTTCATCCGAACATGAACATTTTCCATTTCACTGGCTAATTAGCCAAATAAAAATGCAACATACCCAACAGAAATCCTACTATCTATTCTAGCAACTTCTCCCCTCTGTTCACACTTTGCTAAATGCCTGAAAGTTATTATGCTTCCAGCACTTTCTTCTAAAGGAAAAAAAATTTAAGCTTAACTTGCAATTTGCAAGTCTTGGATGTCATATTACCATCATATTTTCTATCTTAATTAGCAGGTTGTTTCCCTGGAAACCACATGGAGGAGATAATGAATCTTCAGCAAAGCCACTTACTCTGTGGCTTTCAACATGGAAAGTTGAGAAAAGCTCTTGGTTAAGGAAATCCAAGGGGACAGGTTATCTCAGCTCTGCCACTGGTTTGGTTGCCATGGGGCTCGCCACCAGGGTTCACTTTGTCTAACCATGGACTTGCATTTCCCAACAGGATAGTAACTGAAGAGGTAGGATATGAAAGCATCAGCACTCAGTCCACACTGTTTCAGCACCAGGCCCTTTTAAGAACCTGTCCCATGGGCAGAGTCGGAATAAGTCAGAGGAGACTAATCCCAGCCTCAGATTTCTAGGTCAGTGCTATGCTTCCCAAAAAGGCTTCAAACATGGCACCAGGGATTGGTCTGAATCCTAGGTGGGGGCATTTCTCAGCAGAGCCAGCGCTTTCTAGAAGGCTTGAATGGGTCTCTGAGTCACAAGAGTTCATAGTTCGGTCTAACATCATTAGTTATACTTAACTTGGCTGTTACTGTCCCACCTTGAGCCCCTTGTTACCTGTTCATTCCCGGCAGGTTGCCCCAGAAGTAGCGGGCCCTGTGAGCAGCAGACACTTTGATGGCATCAATCATCACTGGGTTACACTGCAGAGAGAGGCGGGGGGACGGCCGCTGAGAGCCCATATCAGAACTTATGTGTAAGCCAGCTGGAGTGGGGTCTGACCTGGGTAGGTAACAGGGCCCCCACCACCACCACCCTAGCTATAGAAGCAGCATGGTTCCTGCCAGCCAGCAGGCAGACCAATTCCCCATCAAGAACTCTGGCAGGAAAGGCAGCTCAAAACCGGGATCTACCAAGCTGGGGGTTCCTGGCTGCAGGAATGCAGAGCTAATAAAACACAGCTACTGTCACCATTCTGCCAGGTTCACAAAGCGTGAGGAAAATGGCCAGTTCTATCACCTCTCCTACAGAATGTAGGCAGCAGAGTTTTGAATAAAATGAAGTGTATAAAAAGCATTTCCTATAATGCTTGATGATAATGTTTCATAATGAAGCGACTGTAGCCCCTAAAGTAGCAGTTCTCAGAACAGGGATGAGAAAACACTCCCTGGAGTAAACAAAATCTCCTGAGGCCTCCAAAAGTAGATGATTTCATCATCTGACTTCAGGGGGTCTGGGTGGTTAGAGATCAAATATTTTCCATGCACTAATAAAGAATCACCCACATGACTCCATTAGTTTTGGATTTCACCCTGTCCTCTATTGGGAACCCAGGATTACTCCCAAGAGCAGAAACACCCAACCAATCCCCAATGCCAACAGGGTGTTCCCTCCATGTTGTCTCAACAATCCGGACCCAAGGTGCCCTCACCTCCAGGAAACGAGAGATGTCCCTCTTGTCGCCAACCTTCATGGCTACCACGTTCTCAAACATCCAGAAGAAGGGCCGGTCGTCCCCCTCCTTGGGGCGAGTGTAGTTCAGCAGGTGGTAGAATTCAAAGAAGAGGCGGCCTGTGCCCTCTAAGCCACAAAAGAATATGGCAGAGGCAGGTTCAAATTCCTGAGCCCACCCGTCCATACGGACACCAGTGGGTTCCCAGTGATTGCCTGACTACAGCCGACACCATACAGTCCCCTTCTACCTGCACTCCTCTGGAAGGACTAAGGACACAGGCATCAGCAGGGCAGTAATTCATTGCTATACTATCTCTGAGGAGAGGACATACAACGTACATAAAGTTGGCCAGACAACAGTTCCTCGTGAGACCAGTCCTTCTCAGCACTCAGGTTGACAGAGGGTCTCTTAGGGATGCTCACCATACAGGCCCTTCCTGGCAGGGTTCACATTGGAGAGATCATTGCATGGGCTTCCACCAATCACCAAGTCAAAGGGGCCCCATTCTTCAATCTGTGAGAGAAAAATAAGTCACTCTCAGTGCTGAGTGAGGATGAGAAAACCCAAGGGTTTTCTAGGGTGCTTGGCTGGCTTAGTTGGTGGAGCACACAACTCTCAATCTCAGGGTTATGGGTTCAATATCTGTGTTTGGTGTGAACTCTACTGCAAAGAAAAAAAAGAAAACCCTCTCCTAGAATCTCACTTCGTCAGTTACATCTCCCAACTCCACTTCTCACCTAAGACAACCCAATGCCCCAGATTTCCAAAGATCTAAATCATTTTGAATGATTTGCCAACTTGTGGTTCTTGGTACCACAGCTCGATGCAATCCCTGGTTCGCTCTTCTACCAGGGCACTGAGCCCTGGGCAGGGGACCACGTGGGCATGAGGATGTGTGAGGCTGACGGCATGGAGGAGGAAGAAGGGGTGGGTAGGGCAGGGCCCAACAGGGGTGCAGGCTGCCCTCACATTTCTCTTTGTGATGTTCCTGACGTCATTCACATATTTGATGTTGCCCTCATGCTTCACAGTTCCAACAGCAATGGATTCTTCGCACACCTCAGAGGCGACGTACTTCTCCACTTTGATGCCCAGTTCTTTGAGGACCAAATACCCTATAGGATGTCAGGGGACAGGATGTGCATCAGGGTTGTCCTCCCCGGGCACCCTCCTTCCAGTGATTCTAAACCATATCCAGCAAGGACACGATGGTCCTGGAGGGAACCCATGCGGATGCCACAGAGACCGCACGCTGGCTACATCAGGCTCCCTGGATGGTGAGTTTCATGAAGAAAATACCTAGGTAAGTGGCACAGCCCATTCCAGGACCTACGGAAATGGACAGGCACATAGCCGGGGCCCCAGAACCTACCACCAGCACAGTCAAACACAGACACACGGACAGGAATCTGCACCAAAACCATGTTTAGAAAACAACCTTAAGGCCTGGTGGCAGAGCCAAGGCCCGGCTCCACTGGGCGTGATCTGCGCCCATACAGATAGTCTTGAAGACCCAAAGAGTTGGGGACCACGAAGTAATGAACTGGGGGAGTCAGTAAAAGCTGCCAATGACTTAGGACTCTGGACACCAATGTACACACATTAAGTACAAATGATGCAAACAGCTCATTTCTACCGCTCCCTGCTCTGGGCATAGAGATGTTCCTGACAATACATCATAGGGCAGCTTTTCGGATTCAAGGAGTTGGATCAGGCAAGTCCCCCAGAGGCAGCATGCGTGCTGGCCATGCTTCCTCGGGCCCTGGGCAAGCTGAGGGAAATGGGCGGGAACCAAGAGAGGAGGTATCAGGACCTGCCCAATTCAGCTCCAACAGATGTAACCTTGTGGAACAGGAAAATCATTTTCTAAGATACCTGCACATAATAAATAATGCCAACACAGCTAAGATATACCTGCCCTTAAAAAGGCCCAAAGGAGGCCCAGTAGGTGAAATGATAGAGAGGTTTGAGGAGAAAAACAAGGAGCCCAAGGTTTTCTCAAAGTGACCAACAGGTCATCCCAAGGGTCTTTCTTGGCACCGATGACAGGACACCTGGAGCAGGTGAGCATCCCTAGATAAACTCCAAACTCACCTGTTGCAATTCCATCAAACAGGGACAAGACTCGAATGGGCCGCCTTCGGGCTGCGGGAATCGCAGGGTATAACTTGGGGGCTTCCTGCCAGGTTAAAGAAGGAGGTCATGGAAGTCATGGTGGAGGGGGTGAGACTCAGCCTCTGGGAGGGCAGGGCTGACCTTCGTTTGAGTCACAAAGGCTGTGGCTCTGCAACTTCCTAGCTGGGATCCCCTGGAGAGCTCTGGGCCTACACGGCCATCCTTCCCTCAGACGTGGACATAGACTGTGACTTTGATACAGATGCACACACACAAAAACATGATGCCCTACACAAGAATGACTTGGAGCCTCCCTCTGAGAACTGCAGGCAGGAGCCCAGGAAAATCCACTCCCACCATGATTTCAGTGTTATATCTCAGGCTCCCCTTCCCTCTTCAGTTCCGCTAAGGCTAAGGCTTGGTTAGTTCTGTAATCACTTCTTCAGCAGGCCCGGGAACATCCATATAGTGAGAGGGCATGAAGGAGGGGAGAAGGAACACTGGAGAAGTCTGACAGCTGGACAGGGACCAGGTCTGCTGGCTCTCGGATGCTCGTCTCTACAAGGGATCTTTCCCATTAACTCTTGCCAACAGACTTGCGGAGTGCTCCGGACCCCTGAAGCTCTGGGGGTGGGTGGTGCGGGGATTCCATGTGGCTTACGTATTCAAGCCCCGGGTCACTGGTGAAGAAGGCCTGCAGGCGCACGTTCCAGTCCTTGCGGCGCCGCAGGACACCGTGACAGCGCTGCGGGAGGCACATGAAGCAGCTCCACGGCTCCTGCAGCTTGGCATCCTCTGCGGTGCCTGTGCCCACCAGCACCTCCAGGCACTCCACACAGAAGCACCTGCGCCCACCAGCAAGGGAGGAGGACACCCCCATCAGCAGGCAGCTACCCTGCCGCCCCCACATAGCCCCCCTAAAGATTACAACAGGCAACCTGAAAACTTCTTGGTCCCCTTGTGCTCTTCTCCATGGGCTGGAAGGCACAGTGTCGGGAATCAGGCTCCATCAACCTGTCCCTTGAGGCCCGATGCATGCACCCACAGCCCACACGCTGGTGCACAGAAAAGCTCCCCGGCACACCCCCAGAGTCGGCCCACCTCCAGCAAGCCTTCCCCACCCTCAGGGACCACTCTTTAGCCCAGCCGTGCACACCAGTTCTACGTCAAGGACACAAGGACCAGGGCCTCGCCAGGGCCCAGCCATCTTGTCAGGGATCCCTTGGGGCTGCAGGCCCGACCCCGCCCTGCTCACCGGCAGCAGCTGGTGTTGCTACAGAGCAGCAGTTCACGGCCCTCACAGCACACCGTGCAGTAGGACTGGTAGCCGTCGTCGTCGTACATGTAGAAGAGCTCGAGGAAGCGGTCCTGGCAGCCAGAGAGAAGCACCTGTGAGACTGGGGGCCAAGGACCTCCAGGCCCCGGTTGTTCTCGGGCTGAGGCCCTAGCACGCAGCCGCAGAACAGATCACAGGGTGCCTCTGGCGCCCCTTTCCAGGGCCACCAGCTGGGGTCTGCAAGCCCCTGCAGGATGGCCTCACTGCTGCAGCAGCCAGCCCTTGGGAAGGGACAGCTTCACTAGGGCCTTCCCTATGGCAACACAGCAGAGCTGAGGGAAGGGGCCGGAAAGCCCAGAGCCAGGCTACACTTACCCGGCACGTCTGACAGAGCCCCCCCTCAAAGAGAGGGTGGAAGGACACAGGGTTCTTCCGACCACAGGACAGACAGCTATCTGCAAGAAAGACAGGGATGCAGCTGGCAGCACTTACAGCCCCAACACCAGGGCTGAAGCCTTGAGTCTGAACAGTTACTCCAAGCGAGCAAAATCACAAGGGTTCCTCACGCTCTGTTCCGTTTAGCAATGCTTCAAAGCTGCCAGCCTCATTCCAGAGATGGGGAGAGGCTGGAACAGGAGCCCCCAGCAGGAGGTCCCAAACACAGACAGAGGTCTGGGCATGTTGGAAGACCTGGGGCAGGACTCAGAGCCAAAGCCATGATAGCACAAGGACTTGCTTGGGAGGGCCTGGTATGAAACTCTTTGAGATTCTTTAGAGACAAACCTGGGAAATTTATGGTGAGGCCAATTTGCTTGTCTTCATAAGAATTGCCTACAACCATCCCCACACACAGCCAGCCATGGGTGCAACTCAGAACAAGGGTTCCCCTTCCTATGAGGACATCCCGCCTGCCCTCACACCAGCAGGCCAGGATTCACCCACACCACTGGTCATGTGGGCAGGGCCATTATGACGCCTGAGACCTGGGTGCCTGGGGAGTAGAGTCGGCTTAAGCATGCAACTCTTGGTTTTGGCTCAGATAGTCATCTCTGGGTTAGGGGATCGAGCCATACCCTGGACTCTGCTCCCAGCAGAGTCTGCTTGAGATTCCTCCTACCTACCTCTGGCTCTCTAAAATAAATAAATCTTAAAAAAAAAAAAAAAATGCCCGGGACGCCTGGGTGGCTCAGTTGGTTAAGCGGCTGCCTTCGGCTCAGGTCATGATCCCAGCGTCCTGGGATTGAGTCCCACATCGGGCTCCTTGCTTGGCGGGGAGCCTGCTTCTCCCTCTGCCTCTGCCTGCCACTCTGTCTGCCTGTGCTCGCTCGCTCTCTCTCCCTCTCTCTCTGACAAATAAATAAATTTTTTTAAAAAATGCCTGAGACCAAGTATCCCTAGCCAGGCAGCACAGATAGGTGATGAGTCCTGAGGAATGGAAGGACTATGAATCAAGGTTTCCAGAATCAACAGGAGGAACTGCTCCAAATCTAACATTTCCCCAGGGTGTTCTGGATCAGGAGCTGCGTTGTTTTCCTACCCAGAGGTGAGATGACCACTCAATAAATATTTGTTAACGAAAGGACATTAGTCTAAGGAAGCAAGGGAGAGGCCATTTGTTCTCACACATTCTGAATTCCCTTTGGTACATTCTGGGCAGTGTTTCAATTCCAGTGGCTAATTCCCAGCCAGGACGAACAGACCACAGTTGGCTTGAGAGTGACCATAGTGAAGTGTGTGTCTGCCTTGCACCTCAAAGCCTGCTCCATTTCTTGTCTGGGAAGACCCAAGATGCCACAGATAGTGGTTTCACATTTAGGAGTTCGCTGGGCCAAACTACCCAAACCCCACTGCCTTGCTCACAGGGGCAGAATCAGGCAACACATTCTATTAAATGCAGCAACAAAGATGAGCCCACCCCAGCCCAAGGCCAAGGCACAGCTCTGGCTTAGACTCCAGCAGGACAGGCAAGCAGGCTAAGGCTAAGGTCAACCCTAAGCACTACCCAGGGTGTGAAGGGGAGACCACCAAGGGAAGAGCCCCTTACCTTCCAGGTTACTCTTGTTGTTGCTAACATCCAAAGCCATTTGTTCTGTTGAGAAAAGAGCAGATGTGGCACAGAGTCAGGAAGCTGCTTCCTCCGTCAGCCAGGCACATACCCCTGCTGAATGGCCCTTCCTGACGTCCACCCCGACCACAAGTGAGATCGACCCCTCCAGCCTCTTCACTGGCCCATGGTCACCTCGACTCTGGTCCTCCTCTCCTCGGTCTTTGCCATTGTTGTAGCAGTTGGTCTTTAGGCGTTTGGGTGGGGGGCAGTAGTCGGAGGCAGCAGAGTCGTCAGCTGTGCGTCTTCTGGTCTTGTTCTCTGTGAAAGGTAAGGAGATGGCAGCCGGGGCAGTGGTACGGGGGGATCAGGGGACTGGGATAGAACCAGGCCATGCCTGGGTGCCCATCGGCATCTGAGCCATGACATGGGTCCACACTGCATGTCCTACAGCCCCTCTGTGGGAAACTTGGATGAGAACAGAATTCAGAATTCCTCGCTATGTTTTTATAGGGGTTTAAACAGCAATGGGTGCCAGAAAAACAGAAATGGATGCTAGATCCAGCACAAGGAGAAATGAGACCCAGCTTCGTCTCTGATGCCAGCACAGTATAACAGTCACATGTACTGACTCAGCACTAGATAGGACTTGTGTACCTGAGTGACTCCATTTCACCTTTAATCTGGAAATATGCTAAAAAAACAGAAGTGGAGCCAATCAACTGGTTCATTGGGAACATGGGCCATCTATAAAAATATATCATCTAATATTTCTAATGAAAACAGCATAAAACCAGAGCGATCCTAAGGCATCAAAATATCAGATTTTGAAAACTGCTCTAAAAATGATAACTTTCAACAAAAATTTTTGTACAGATTGTAACAATCTAACAATATCTAACAATAGTAAAATGCTGGAAATACTAAATTTATATTAATTTCACCCTTTTTTGGTACTTTTTCCAATGCTGCTACTAAGACAAAAGTCTATTATGTGGCCACTGTTTACATATTTAAGTTCCCATTACATTTTCATTCAGTCTGTAAATACCACCTATGAGGAACATGGTAAAGGAAATTATGTAGCCATTAGAAATCATTAAGGACCCTTTAGTGACAAAATTACATTTGACAGTGCATACACTATTAGAATTGCAAAACAAAGGGAAAGCAGGAATCCAACTAGTGTACAGAAAAAAGCTGGAAGGATGTGCACACCCAACATTAACCTGGAGGGCAGTTGTGATGAGGGTCGGGAGTGAAGGGGTGGGTGAGGGCACAGGTTGACTTTTTAACAGATTGGATTCTTTCCCAGTGACCACTGTATATGAAAGAAATTGAAAGAAAGTACAGAGAAAACAGTGCATAGTAAAAATATGGGAAGGGAATACCGTATTTCCTTGATTCTAAGTTCCCACTGCCTGCACGACGCACCTTCGACTTATTAACCACTTATTTGTGGGGGGAAGGGAAACAAAACAAAAACAGAAAATACTATGTTAAATATATGAATTTTCAAGACAAATTCTGGATTTCAGGCACCTGGGATTTCTGAAGAGACATCTTTCATGAGAGGAAATATGGTACTGGTCAAACCCTTAGGATGGGAGATACCTCTTTCTGAAAGGAGGTGGCTTACGGGATTGGGGTGGGGGGAACTGGAGTTAACACTTCCATGTTTTCTTAAACATGTGCCATGTTTAAGCGCAGCTTATTAATTTTTCCTTTAAAAAAACAAAAGGAATCAGGGTGCCTGGGTGGCTCAGTAGGTTGGGCCTCTGCCTTCGGCTCGGGTCATGGTCTCAGGGTCCTGGGATCAGGCCCCACATCAGGCTCTATGCTTGGCAGGGAACCTGCTTCTCTCTCTCTCTGCCTACTTGTCATCTCTGTTGAATAAATAAATAAAATCTTAAAATTAAAAAGGCACCAATGAAGATTCCATCTTGGCCTTCTGTTTACTCAAGTTTTCAGAGCAGATTCAACCCAATTACATGTACTTGACCTTCAGCAGGAAAAGTGACTAGGGAAGCTGGAAAGGGCTGGGCTGTTCGTTTTCCCAGCTTCCCTGGGAGTTCACAGGGTGACAGCGGCCCAGGGCTGACAGGAGGGTAGGTGGCAGCAGGGGGTGACTGCATCTCCCAAGAGGGTCCCGACCAGCAGTGGACAGTGGGTGCTGCCCAGGGACCCAGTCCCACCTGGTTGCTTGTTGTTTGGTTTGAGGCCCTCGATCCCAGTGGGTTTAAAGCCCCCGTGGGCCCACTCTAACATGGGCTTCAGCTGGTCCTCCAAGGAGTCTCCAGGATTGCTGGGGAAAGTTTTGCCAGCCCGCACCCTGGCTTTCTGCGGAGATAAAGAGGCTCTGATGAACAGGCGGGGTGGGTCCTAACCAGGCCATACGCAGGGACTCCCCCAGTTGGGGCCTGCATTCCTCTTCACACTGGTCCCTTTCATAGCCCAGCAGCTGTCCTGAGCTGTGGTATGTGACAGGGAGGAGGGGCCTGTGCAGGGAGACAGGAGGCCATGGAGGGGGAATTAAGTCTCTCCATGTAGATACCAAACATGATCTCTCCCCCATAGGGCCATGAGTGCTCAGTTCCCTCTCAAAGGGCAGAGGATCGGCAATAGGAGAAGCACCAGCCAGCATGTCTCACCGTCTCTGAGAAGTTTCAGATTTCTGGTTTTATTTCCCCAACTAATGAAGCTGGGGAGGCCTCAAGTATTAAGTCCTATTTCAGAGACACCAAAGTTTTACATGTCTAATTAAGCACAGACACAGGCTCATGAATGCTGGATCAAGGCCATGGATCATTACATTTCCAAATCAAGGCAGAGGGAGTGAATGACAGGCCTGAGGACAAGGAGAGGAAGCAGCTGGCCTCAGCTGCTCTCCAGTCTTGACCTTGAACCACACCACTCAAAGGAAGGAGGCTTTAAGGCTCTGGAAAAGCTTATTCAGAGATAGGAATATTGTCTCCTGCCCCTGAGGGTTCATCTTCCCTCCATCAGCAAGCATGGAAGCTGGGGGTAATGCTGGGAACTCATGGTAGTCTCAAATCCCTTCCTTTCCTTCTTAGTCAGTGGGCTCCTGTCATGTTTACATACACTTCCTCCTTGGTGGCTCCAACCCCCACTACCACTGGGCAAACTGGGGCCGGAGGTGGCTTTCTAGAAGTCTTCTCACTTTACCTTTGTTCTCAGGGTCAGGCCCTCACCACCCACCACGTTACCTCCAATGCATGGTACATGGCCTTCCTGTAAGAGACCAGCTTATTGAAGGTCGCCAGGTTGAAGTGCTGGCTGAACAGTCCCAGGGCCACTAGCTTATCTGCAGACACCTAGAAGAGAAAGCCATCATCAACATCCATGTACAGCCTGGAGTGTCCTGTGTCTCTCCCAGCTTTATTCCTGCAGATCAAGCTATAGACTAGAAAGAAGAGAAAAGCAGAAAACAAACAGGAGCACAGCCTCTAACATACCCTATAGCCAGAAGCATGGCGAACACGACACTCCAAGTGGGAGAAAATAGGATTTTCCAAAGGGATACGATCAAATGCGCCCTTTATTTGTATATATTCTAAGATCCACGGACCCACAGGGTCGCTGGTATGGGCCCCTCTCACTCTTGACATTCACTGAGAATGCCCCGACATTGGTGCCTTTGCATGTGTTCTTTCCTCCTTCCAGAGCATGACAAACAGCTGTGATGTAGGCATTTATTAACAGAATTGATTTAATGCACGTATTTTGAGAACAGTGCTTGGCACAGAGTGAGCAGTTTTTAGTTACTGTGATTTGTTGCTATGTGCCTTCCACTGGGGCTAAATATCCCTAGTCCACAAGGCTCACACCCTGAGTCCCCTGGCTGTGCACAAACACGTTACGTTGCCAATGGGACAAGATGAAACTGGTATTTGGGGACACTGATCAGCCCTGAAAGCCATGTGACCTTTCCTTCCCCAGAGCGCTTGCTCATTCTCATGCCAACCTCTGTTTTGCATCTCTCACCTTGACCTCCCAGGAGGGGCTGTTGCCACCATTTATAAGAACCTAGAGATAAGGGGTACCTGGGTGGCTCAGTGGGTTAAGCCGCGGTCTTCGGCTCAGGTCATGATCTCAGGGTCCTGGGATTGAGCCCTACATCGGGCTCTCTGCTTAAAGGGGAATCTGCATCCCCCTCTCTACATGCCTGCCTCTCTGCCTGCTTGTGATCTCTGTCAAATAAAAAAATAAAACCCTTAAAAAAAAAGAACCTAGGGATCATGAGGTCATACATAGAAATGCAGGTGCTGTTCTGAGCACTAAACTGGTCTAGGACAGTGTGTAGCCCAAGCACCAGGACCTGTGTGGCAATCCCATACTATTATGCTAGCAGCCACACAAGTCATCCTATTAGCATCAGACCCTGTCTTGCAAAGCTCATTACAGGTCTCATTGGGCCAAAGCAATTACAAACAATCCATGTCTCTCTTCATTTCACAGAACTCATGGCCCACATCCCTGCAGTTAAGATGCTTCAGGGAGAGCAAAGGCCCGAGACATTTGTCATCTTGCTCCCTCTGCTGGCCAGGCATCTATATGCATTCTACCTGCCAAGGAAGACTCCAGGCCCTCAGGGAGTGTCAGTGTGTTTACAGCAAATCCAAATCATGGGGGAAAAAAGAACCTCAATTTGAGGTTCCTGAATCCCACAGATGTACTGGGATGGTTCTCTATTCCCACATCTGTCTCCATCCGAACCCACCTTGCTACTGGTTCCTCATCAAACCTCCGGATATGAAGGTGGGACTGACATTTGAAAAGAGACCATCACAGGCTAAGTATTGCCTGCACTGTTCTCATCACACCCAGAGATCTCAGAATGTGCCTTTGACAAGGTTTAAGGAAACTGCCAGATTTATGTCCAACAAACAAAGCTCTTACCCCATTCTTTCATCAAGAAGGAACTTAAAATGGTTTAAAAAAAAACCACACACACAAAGTTTAGGGGTGGTATGGTTGGTTACACATCTGACTCTTGGTTTCAGCTCAGATCATGATCTCAAGAGTCATAAGATCAAGCCGTGGTCCTGTTCTGTGCTCAGCTCTTGTCCCCCCAACCCCCCCTTCCCTCCTAAATAAATAGATCTTTAAAGAAGAAAAAAGCTTAATACCAATAATCAACAAACCGTGAAATCAATACTCTGCAATGCCCCTAGGCCCGCTTCTCGTCCCAGGCCCCTCCCCACACCTCTCAGAACAGACAATCCTTCCTGTCTCTTCCAGGCTTCTCAAAAGAAAATCTTTGAGTGTCTGCCCAAGAATCCATCCTGGTAACTCTGCCCTGAGAATTAAATAAAAACCAACAGAGCACAAGTGGCCACAAGTGGCTTCAGAATACTTTCCAGCTCTTCATCTCCTGTTAAGCGTAGGCAGACTAAGCTCTGGGTCCCAGAGACCCTATATATCTTTCACATCAGTTAACAGGAAATTTTTTTCCTTCCTAGACACAAGGAGTCAAAGAGCCTCACCCATCTGAAGAAAGCAGTCACAAACCACGCAACTTAAAATGTCAAGTATACAAGGAAATAAAGGAAACTAAGGAAATGGGTCTGTAGCCCATGATAGCCTGCCTGCCTGGCCCCTGACTCACCTCGGAGAACTTGCCATCACCAAACCACTGGACCCACCGCATGCCGGACATGGCCTGGCGCTTGGAAGTGGCCTTCCATGACACCACCATGGCAGGCCACCAGGAGAAGCCCTTGATCTTTCCCCACACAAGATCCCCTATCCCGAACTCCTTCCCATCCTGGAAAAAAAAAAACACATGAAGGAATCCCAATGAGATAGATCACCTGCGCCAAGGAAAAACCCTGCCCGCCCCACTAACCCCAAAGGCCACTGTCCCAGGGTCCAACTTGGAGCATTACTTTGAAAAAATAAGAAATGTGAGTGAGAACCCCGTGAATATATATGTAAGGGGTCAGTTTGGTTTTTTGACAGGAAACGTGGGATTTATTAAAATTTGTAAAATTTCACCTTTAACATTTAACCTCGTATTTGGGAATCAGAGATGTCAACTGAAAACACAGGAAAGTGAGACTAGAGTTAAGTCATGAGAATCACCTGGGTTTTTCCACCATGGGTCTAACAGGCTATTCCAAAGCCACTAAAAAGCAAATTGTGGACATTTGCACACAAAAAGGTTAACCATGAAATGTGAAATGCCCATGAAAGAAAAAAAAAGTTACTCAAACAGACCTACATTCTGATAAAAACATAGGAAACAAGACTTCTCTTCAACAGATGTCCACACACACGGTATGAACCCAGCAGTGGAGTGAAGAACCCCCACCAGCTAATCATGGACAATACATAAGACGGATTACAGAATACAGGGGACCACACACCTGAGAGAGGTGACTCCAGCTCCTAACAATGTAACTACACTACAACTGTACGTAAAACATGAACGGAATCATACCACATGTTACATATATAAACAAGGCACATGTATTTGATGGTACAAATATGTGACATTCAGAAATTCATTCATCAGGTGCTTGAATTACTACTGGCAGAACAGCAGGGTAAAGGAAGGAGACATTGCATATGGAAAATCTGTAGGCTAAAGAAATTCAAATATTACAACAGACATGACCCCCCCCCCCCAAAAAAAGGTAGGAATAACCCCGCTGGGTAAGCGTGTTCTTCCCTTTTAGCCCATCCTTGTGATACCTGATACTCAGCGCTGTCAGCATCTCTAGCCTCAGGGTCCACCTGTGGGGACTCAGGGCCATCCTGCTGGCTGTCCTGGGCCAGTCGGGCATAGGGGGTACTGCTGCTCTGGGGCACCACGTCATCATCCGTGAGGTCAATGGTGAGGTAGGGGCTGGCTGGAGATGGCCACGGCGTGCCTGCCAAGGATACTGTCCGCCGCCTCAGGGACTGTGGACAGAAGGACACGGAACTTGGGCCACAGCAAACCAGGTAGGTGACCAGAGACCAGCGGAACCCCAGTTGCTTCCCAAATGAGCAGAAACTGTGAAGACGTTAAATTGAAGGGAACAGAGACCACCAAGGATGGTTTTCCAGGAACCATTATTCCTCAAGTGGTGGGGAAAAAACCTCCTTCAGGAGAGAAACAGAATCAAGGACAAAGGCGGAATAATGATGAGGGATGCTGAGAGCCTCTTGGAGCCAAGCTGAGAGAGGGCCGCTGGTTTCCTCAAATGCTTACTGTGTGGCCAGCCTTGCACCAGGAATGGAGAATTGCAGTAACCACTGGGGCTGCCTCAAGACAGTCAAGAAGATACCAGCGAGACAGTTCTGGAGTAAGGAGATTCAAGCTCAATCGCGAGGAGGACCAAGAACCCAGTCAGGAGGGGAATTTGCACATTCCCACCCGACTTCCATCCAGGATCAGGCCAGGAGAGAAGTCATCGGGCTTAAGAGAAGCTTCCCCAGCCACCAGGAAAGAAAGGAATAAGGTGGTAAGAGTGAAGAACAGATGTAGGTTACACACCAGCGACGCTGGGTGGCCCAGTGAGAGGTAGATCTTCCCCTTAGAGAGACTGGGGTTATCTGGGGAACCAACCCTGGTAGCTGAAAACTCCACGGGGGACTCATCCACGTGATTGCGGCCCTGCCGGCCTCGGGTGGAACGTGGGGAGGGCCGGGGCCGCTCCCGGCTGGAGGCACTGGTGTTATTTCGAGTTCGGACCTAGAAGCAAGAGGATAAGCACGAGGCCGCTGGTAACTATAGGCATGGAGTTCCGGACAGGGGGCCAAGAGGACCTGACTGGAAAGGTCACCTCGCATCAACAGATGTGAACAAGGTGGTTAAGCTAGGGAAGAGTTCTGGACTGGCCACGTTCCTCCCTTCCCTGAAACTCCCATTAGTGGGAGAGGGGGGTAGGGTGTCCCCAGGCCTGCCAGCAGCCCGCAGCAGATCCCAGGCTGCCAGGCCAAGACAGCATGTAACTGCAGACTGAATGAAGACTAAAATCCAAACCAAACACTTTCCCCTTAAAGCATTGGAATAACTTGTTGCCTTCTTCAGGAAGGTCCTGGAACATCAAGAGGAAAGCCCTTGACATGAACTTGCAACATCTCTATTCAAATCCTACACATGAGAATGACTGTTTATGGGACACCTAGCTGGGTCAGGCGGTAACGGCTGACTCCATTTTTCCACTCAGGTCATGATCTCAGGGTCCTGGAGATCCACCAGGATCCACATTAAACAGGGAGTCAGTCTGCTTCAGGATTCTCTCTCCCTCTGCCCCCTACCCTGTTTGCTCACTCATTCTCTCTCTAAAATCAATCAACCAATCCTAAAATAAAATTTCAAAAATTCTTAAAAAGAATTACTGTTTAATTTTGTTACGTTACTGGAATCTTCTCTTGTCTGTAAGAAGAGCATGACATACATCGTATGCTGCGTGAGATTATAAACTAGACCTACAGTGGTTCACCAAGTGGTCCCCACCCCACTCTCCAACAGGATGGGTAACCATTAGCAAAGACTGCCTTTCTAGGCCTCACACTCTAGGTCACAGAATCTACTTGCAGAAAGAACTCCCAAAGGCAATCACCGGTTAAGCCATCCAGCTACAAACTATCTCTCTGGGGCACTTAAAGCCAGAAGTGCCCAAATTGCTGAAAACCTGCCCTGTGAAAGCAAGCCTTTACAAAGATAGTTCGCAAACCTTGCTGTCATTTTCCAATTTCTAACCATTTGTTCACCTCGCTCTCTATACCTCCAAGGAGAAAGGAGGATCCAAGACAGGTTTCTTCCACGCAGGCCTACATGTGGTCGGAAGGGCTAAGGGGCGGGCGACTTACAGCTGGGCTTTCAGACCGCGTCCTGGTTTCTCGGAAGAGTTTGGGCATCACTGGGGTGTCAGAGCCATCTCCGTCTTCCCCCTCGCCATCTCCGTCACCTGTCAGATCCTTTAGAAATGAAGCATTAGGAATGGTAAAGGTCATTAAAAGGTCACATAACTAAAACAGTATAAGAATGAGGGGGCACCTGGGTGGCTCAGCGGGTTAAGCCTCTGCCTTCGGCTCAGGTCCTAGATCCCAGGGTCCCGGATCGAGCCCCGCATCAGACTCTCTGCTCGGCAGGGAGCCTGCTTCCTCCTCTCTCTCTCTCTGCCTGCCTCTTTGCCTACTTGTGATCTCTGTCTGTCAAATAAATAAAATCTTAAAAAAAAAAAAGAATGAAGAGTCCATCATTTTGGCCCAAGTGACCTCAAAGTATTTTCAACTATCACATTTTGTTCAAAAAATCCTTTACAAGGGCTTGCCATGGGGATCACAAACTCAAGACATGACAGAAAAATAAAATCCCAGTGAAATCCCAAGACAGGGTATGAAAGCAATATGCGTCTACAGGACTCCTGTCCATACCACGGGGGCGGGGGGAGGGGATGGATTCAGCTGCACCCCACAGGGAGAGCTGGTCAGCCTGCACAACTGTGTCTGCAAGAAATCAAAGGTTCAAGAAAGATGTTTCCTGATACCACAACCAGGAAGAAAGGGCACCAATTCTGTGTCAAGTCATGAAGAACCCCTAGTTCCCATCCCATCCCCAGAGCAAAACCCAAAACCTGGGCACAAAAACTGGACAGCTTGTGAGCAGTCCCGGGCTCAGATCCTGAGTTAATAGCTGGATTTTTCACTTGCCAATCTTGTGGCCTTGACTGAGTCCATTCCTCTTTAAAATTCTGGCAGTAATTCCCTTGTAGCACAACAGAGTGATAATGAGAATGGAAGGATGCAAGCCTCGCCCAAGTCCAGGCTCAGAGGAAATGCTCAGATAGGAGGTTCCATTTCCACTACTGGTAACAGTCCACCCAAACTCAGATGGCTGTCTGGACCACATGGTCCCAAATATCCACAGCTCTTCCTCTAACCATCTGTGTCCCCACTGGTTGCTCTCCAGCAAAACAGAAGCTGTGCAAATGTAAATTTTTATTTGTCCATAACTTTGTCCCCAGCGCGTGACACTGGTTCTTCAAAAAAAAAAACAAAAACCAGTAACCCAAGTGAAAAAACTCTACTATGATTAATAAGAATACAGGAGGCAGAAATGATGTCAGGAATAAAAAAACATTATGATGGGGCACCTGGGTGGCTCAGTCATTAAGCCTCTGCCTTCCACTCAGGTCATGGTCCCAGGGTCCTGGGATCAAGTCCATCAGGCTCCCTACTTCTCTCTCTCCCACTCCCCCCTGCTTGTATTCCCTCTCTCACTGTCTCTGTCAAATAAATAAAAAAATCTTGAAGAACATTATGAAAAACCACACCTTGGAAAAAAACTCAGCACTAGAAGCTTTGGGGCAAGTATTCAAAGATCTTGCAATGATTGTTTAAAATCCCCTACGTTTAAGGGACGCCTGGGTGGCTCAGTTGGTTAAGCGGCTTCCTTCGGCTCAGGTCATGATCCCAGCGTCCTGGGATCGAGTCCCGCATCGAGCTCCTTGCTCAGCAGGGAGCCTGCTTCTCCCTCTGCCTCTGCCTGCCACTCTGTCTGCCTGTGCTCGCTTGCTCTCTCTCCCTCTCTCTCTGACAAATAAATAAATTAAAAAAAAAAAACACATGTGGCATCCTTTAAAAAAAAAAAAAAAAAAAAAAAAAAAAAAAATAAAATCCCCTACGTTTAAAATTCCCTACCACAAGCACCGCAAGTTCTTTCCATCTTGGAAAAAAAAAAACAAATTTCCCATGAGGCCAATAACCCTGATTATCAAAACCAGACAAATATATTCTGATAAAATCATACACCCATTTTATTCATGAAGATGTTAAAGTAAATCAAATTCAAAACACACCATAACCAGGAGCCTGGGTGGCTCAGTGGGTCAAGTGACTGACTACCTCAGGTCATGATCCCAGAGTCCTGAGATGGAGTCCCATATTGGGCTCCCTGCTCCATGGGGAGTTTCTCTCTCTGACTTTCTCCCTTCTCATGCTCTCTCTCTGTCTCTCTCTCAAATAAATAAGTAAAATCTTAAAAAAAATAAACACCACAACCAAGTTGGGCTCCCTCCAGGAAAAAAAAAAATCGTTTACTACATTAGAAATTTATCAATATAACTAATCATCCACTGAGAAAAAGATAATTTCAAAAAATATGCTAAATAAGCAGTTATTGAAAAAAATTTGTAATAAATAAATGTTTATGATTTAAAAAGACTTGGCACTTAACAAAAATTGCCATCATTCATGAGGTTTGAAGGCCTCTATGTGCTTAGGAGTGTTGGAAATTCATCATTTAACAAATATATTGGGTTCAAGTTTGGAGGAGCCTCCAAGTTCCCATTTAATGCAAGCTCAAGGGGAATTCCCCTGGAACCCTGGAGAAAGAACAAGCAGAGCGTATACCTGAGTATAACTTAGCAGACTGGAGACCTCCCTCTTTGACAGCCGAGAGCTTGATCTGCGACCTGGAATAAAGAACCAGAGTCTGTTTGGAGGAAAGGGCAGGCTCCCGAGCTGGGGAGCAGTCGCATCTTCCCTTGCTGACCTGCGGTGCTGTCCCTGCCATCTCCTCTCTTAAACCCGCTGGCATCCATTCTCAGGGGTTAACTCCTAGCCCCTCAGGATCTATGGACCGTCAAATGTATTCATAAAGCAACAGGGCACAGAGCCAGGCACATAATATGATTGAAAACAATACTGGAGGTACTCGTGAGGGAAGGCATCAAATTCCTCCAGAACTGTGGCCACCAAACTACAATTAATGAACAATCGAGTGCCTGGCGTATCAGCCACATTTCAAGTGCTCACATGTGGTTAGTGGCTATTATAGCAAACAATGCAGAAAACAGAACACTTTCACCCTCATACAGAAGTTCTGTTGGACAGCACAGCTCCAGGGGATTTCAACAGCAGGATGGGATAATACAGGGCTTTCCAAAACAGCTGGGTCAGAAAATCTCAGTGGGGAGGACCCCAGGAGATGTGATCCAGAACTGTGCAGGGGAGGGGTGGGGAAGGGAAGGAGAGGAAAGGAAGCAAGTTTCAGACCCTCCCCACTAGAGTGTCATCTTCCCACATAATCACAATCCCAGCTACAGGGGAGAAGGGTCCCACTGCAAAAGGGCCAAAGATCCCAGCCTATGGTGCAAGCACCCCAGCCATGGCTGGGAAAAGACGGGGGTCATCATCACCTTGGGGTTACCTCCCCAGTGACCCAGCTAAAGTAGGAGCAGACGGGGAAGGGCCCAAAGGCAGGGATGAGAAGTGTGCTTCCTTCCCCAGGAGGTGGTGGAGCCTGTCAGAGACCAGATCCTCTCCCCACAACCTGCCCTGAGCCCACTGGGAGGCTCACGTCCCAGCTGCTCTCTGCAGTGCCTGTCCCACATCCCTCCTCCCCACTGGCCCAGCCACCTCCACCTCTGATCTCCGGGGTGCTGATAGCCTCCAGGATGGGGGGTGAGGGCGCATCCTTGGAGTCAGAAGACTGGTCGCTGCAGCCCCCATTAGTGATGATGGAGTCTTCCCTCCCGCTGGCGTCCTCCTCTCTGTTGAGTTGTCTGGTGTCTCCCTTCATTGTTTCCTGCAGGAGGGCCAGAATGGACAGGGTAGCAGGGAAGCAAGGGCACAAGGGGGCAGCACACCCCAAACCTCCCGCCAGTGGCTCTATGTCAGGCCAACAGAGGCCCCTTGACATATTCTCCGGGTGATACTCCTGCCCAAGGACCCCACCCAGACTGCCCCCCAGAACCTGCCCCCCTCACCAAACTCGGAGGCTCGGGACTTGGTTCCATGTGGCAGGCGGCCCGAAGGCTCAGAGACCAGCACCCAGGACAGAGGAGGGGGCTGGGCTGTGGTCTGAGGCTTAGGCTGTTCTGTGCAATTAGCCGACCACTTCAAACAATGCCATTTAGGACCCGCCTGCCCCGGCCTGCCTGCCGCCAGCCTTGGTCCCCTTTACCCCTGGCCCCCTCTCCCTGCCCAGCCTCCGTAGGGCCTCAGGAAGCCAGTGCATTATTTTCCCTCCTGACCCCTTTGTTTGCTCTCTCCTTTCCCCTCAATCTCCAGGTCCTCTTCCCACCCGCCCCCTCCTCCCCCACAGAACAGCTTCTCTCCTCTCCATGGCAGCACAAGCCCCGCCCCACCCCAACCTCAGGGGCCCATTGGTCTGCTGGCCTGTCGCTCACTCCCCTCCTCCTTCACCAGCTGGGGCTCAGAGTCCCAAGTTCCCAAGAAGGGAAAGGATGGAGGAACACAGGCAAAAGACTGGGGCAGTTAACAAGGGGAATGCTCCCTACCTGCTCCAGCCTCGCCCCACCTCTGGGCTGTCTCCCCACTGCTGCCCCTCCTGGTAACTGCATAATCTCCAGGCTATTTGGCTAAGACCACCAGGTCAGGCCAGGTCTTCACAGATGGGTTCAAGGATCGTGTGACCTTTGACCTGGCCTGCAACATATGTTGGCTCCAAGAACCTGCACCTTTCATTTATTCCTCCTCAAAATGTGATCGTAGGCCCATTTTATAGAAAAAGAAAACTGACATATATACCAGGTTAGTCTCCCAGGTCAAGAATCACATCCAAGAAGTGAGGCAAAGGTAAAAAAGGAACCTAGGTATAGGGTAAGGCCCCCAGATTCTCATCCCTTAGTTCCCCCAAACTGCTCCAGAGCTACTTGGCACCACACCCTACTGTTCAGGACAAAAAGCTTTCCCAGTGAAGTGCTGCTTATCAGCACTGAGCACTCCCAGCCCTATGCCCCATCTTGGGGACTCACCACACAGTACCAGATGAACCGCAATAGCGTCCCAGGGTACCTTCTAGAAGAATCATCAAGCCTACAGGGTTGCAGACTGCCATGGTGATATGGCACCACATCCACGAGGGGGCGATGTGGGACTCTGTCTGAATTGCACTGCTGCGCCCCCAAGTGGATATGCAATGTCACCTGGAGTCCCAATTCCATCCTCTGTACCTGTCCCTCACCCAGGCCTGGTAGTGGGGCCTCTAGACCTCTGCCCTATTTCCCCGAAGACCCAGGGACCAGCCTGGGAGATGGTAAGAGCTACAAAATCTCAGGCATGGCCCTAGACCTGTGTCAACACCAACATTTCCAAAAGATCCCTGCGTGATTCTATCCAAGTTAAAAGAGCACTGTACTGGTTCTAAATGCCTTCTTATCCATAGCACAGTGTGGTCTTTACCCCCACATGCAGGTTCACACTTCCTGGTCTGGTTTCTCTCAATATGTGTTAAGGAATCTCACCAGCCCCAGGGAAAAGAGGAATACCTGACCTAGCCCTATCGGCTGCTTCTCCTTTCACTGCCCCTTTCACTGGCAAGCCCTGACCCGGAAGAACAGGCTAGCTGACCTATGGCCAGATCCTATGAGGCCAAGCAGCCAAAATCCCAGGAAAACTGCTGTGGTTGAGTGTGGTTCAAAGTAATAATTAATTCCCAGTGTCCTGCCCCAGGGCAAACCAGTCAACTAAGTAACCTGGGTGGCCTAACACAGTGAGGGAGGGTGGGTCACCGTGCAGGACTCCAAGGGTCCCCAGAAGCTTAGGGGAGGATTGGGCAAGCCAGGGTTTCTCCTCAGGAGCCGGTAGCAAGCAGGTCAGAGGCTGAAATGGAGGGTCATTACTTCCCACTCCTCCAGTGCCCAGGATTCTCTCAGACAGCCCTTAACTGTGTCAGTCAGGAGCCTCCCTCCTAGACAGGCCCAGGAGGAGCCTGCAGCCCAGAGTGGACAATGATTAACTACCTCAGGCCTTACCCCAGGGCCTCAGCAGTGCCAACCTCTCCACCATCTACCAGACAGCCCTGTGAGCAGAGCTCCTTCCCAAAGCCAGATGTCGACATTCATGAAAAATCTACCTCTAGGAACTGCACCCATGGGCACTGGAGGAAGGTTCAGGCAAGGAAACCAGCCAACTCTAAGTGTCCTGGGCTAGCAAAAATAACCACCTTCCAATTGCATAATTTGATCGTGTGAGTTCACACAAATTCCTTCTCTGTAGCCTTCATCCCCTGGGGTTTGCACATACAGTAGCTTCCCTTTTGGCCTTCCTGCAACACACACCTGTGTCTGGAGCCTGTGCCCACTGAAGGATACCCAGTGCAGTTCCTCTCCCGCCCTGACCCTTCTACCCGGACCACACTCTACACAGAGGACGAATAAAGCCGCCTCCAAGCATGGGCTACAGCTGCCCTCCTCTACCTGGAAGCCCTCCCCATCCCTTCCATACACCTCCTGGTTACTCAGACTTCAAACCACATGGTCAAGTCAGGAAGGCTTCTCCCAATACACTTCTGCTCCAAAATTAATAACCACATAGTTACACAAACCCTCTTGCCTAATGATACAGTAATTTTTTTCAGTGTTTACTACTCTATATGCAACACTTCTGTGCTTTACCTGTATTAACTCACTTATCTTGAAATGCAGAACATGTGGTCCCCGTTTTACAGATGCACAAACTGAAGCACAGAGAAATTAAGCAGCACAATACACACTGGACCAATGTGGCTTCCTCAAGTGTTCAAGTCCCGGAAAAGTTAAGAACACACCAACTTACATACTCCTGGCAACAGGAGGAAATTAGCACCAGAAATCCGTATGTGATGGTGGATAGCAATCACCCTCACCTCTTCCCACCTCTTACTGGATAACACGGCCCCCAAGACAGGCCACCTGCTTTATCTAGTGTGATCTTTCCAGCGCTGGAGGCTAAGCAGCCTGGGTTACCTCCCTGGAAAGAGGCGGTACCTTCCTGAGGGATTTTTCCAGAGTGGTCATCCCCGTGCTAGCTTAATAACTGTGTCTCCCCAACCCATGGCCATTAATAGTTCCCAGGTCCCTACCATTCACTCCACAGTACAAACCACTCTTAACCCCCGCCCCATCCTGAAGCAGGTCCTGTTATCAACCTGCTTTCAACAGGCTCAGATGAATTAATGAAGCCCCCAACAGGGTAGCAGTGCCAAGACTCATGCCTAGGCGGTCCAGGGCACGTGGCGTAACTGCTATGCCCGAGACAAGGCAGCCAAGATTTCTAGTTAAGAACAATGCAGGGCACCTGGGTGGCTCAGTGGGTTAAACCCTCTGCTTTTGGCTCAGGTCATGATCCCAGAGTCCTGGGATCGAGCCCCTGTGTCGGGCGCTCTGCTCCGCAGGGATCCTGCTTCCTCCTCTCTCTGCCTGCCTCTCTGCCTACTTGTGATCTTTGTCGAATAAATAAAATCTTAAAAAAAAAAAAAAGAACAATGCATCACCCATCTCAGGGGCTACAACTACTTCAGGACTGAGGGACAGGACCTAACAGCTGAGTGTTTACCTTCCCCCAGAGGTGATGGTCTAACCTCGTGATACGAGGTGAACTCTGACCCTTTCCCAGAGGCTAGGGTTGAGCACAGGATTTAGGGGCGGGCAGCAGTGTGAGGTGGGCTCACCCGCGAGGTTCTCCCTGCAAGGCACTGCACTGCGCCTCATTAGTGCAGGGTGCCTGTGTCCCAACTGAACCAGGTCAGACGTGTCCAAATGCAATGTGGCAGACAGAAAGATGGATGGCACCCCCAATTAGACTCAGGGAGGAGGCCCAGGGACTCGGCCCCCTCACCCCTAATGCAGCTATAAAGGTCAGAAGTGATGTCATTCATTTCCTCCAGGCGGGCACCAGCAGCACCTTGTAAATGGTAATTGCATTAATTAAATGCACAATACAGGAAGGGTTGGCATGATGGTTGGCATGGTTGTCATGATGGGAAGTGGGTAAAGGGGGCCACATGGTCATCCCAGCCCCACCCTGAGTCCCCCAGGTATTAGAGGTTTAGTGCAGTAGAACAAGAGGTTGAAAGATATTCCCAGGGCGCCTGGGGGTGCTCATTGGGTTAAAGCCACTGCCTTCGGCTCAGGTCATGATCCCGGGGTGTTGGGATCGAGCCCCGCATCGGGCTCTCTGTTCAGCGGGGAGCCTGCTTCCCTTCCTCTCTCTGCCTGCCTCCTGCCAACTTATGATCTCTGTCTGTCAAATAAATAAATAAATAAAACCTTAGGAAAAAAAGAAAAGAAAGATAGATATTCCCACCTCCCCTATTTAAAAAGTCCTTCTAGGGGCACCTAGGTGGCTCAAGTCATGATTCCAGGGTCCCGGGTTCAAGCCCCACATCGGGCTCCTTGCTCAGCAGGAAGTCTGTTTCTCCCTCTACCACTCCCCCAGCTTGTGTTCCCTCTCTTGCAGTGTCTGTCAAATAAATAAATAAAAACTTAAAAAAATAAAAAACAAAAAAGTCCTTCTCTACAGCCTGTGGGAGGGACACCTAGGCTACTGAATCCTCCCCACCCCAACCGCTCAGGTCTGTTCCATTGTCCAAGTTTCTGAAGTAGTTATGATGGAGCAATTACTAGGCATCTCATGCAAAGCCAGAGCTTACTCTCAGGATTCCCCAATTCGCAGGTAAGTAAAGTGTAGCCTGAGAGGAAGCAAATGGACAGCTCCTTGCCCAGGCTTGCAGGGCGACTAAGTCATGGAGATTTAGGCCTAACCCATGAGCCAGACCTTAAAGACATTTCAAAATTAATATGCTAAGTACAATATTATATATAGTGAAGCCTGGGAAGGGACACCACCCAGGTAGAGAGAGAAAGGAGGGTACCCAGGAAATGGAAACAGTAAATACGAAAGGTAAGGGGGCTGGAGAGAGGCTGCCCACCTAGGTGGTGGCAGGGCATAGGTTCCCAGAGTTCGGGGCCCTTGCCTCATCTTTAGGAATCTTTGCTCAATTCCGGAAATAGCCAGATTTACAGGCAAGCTGGAATGAAAATGCCCTCAGTGTCTTTCTCAAACCCCAGTCTTAACCATTTGTGAAATGAACTGACCCCACCTAATTCCCTGGGTGGCTGGTGCTAGGAATCCTGCAGGAGAGGACACAACACTGAGAAGCTGGGACGTCCACATTTTCGTGTGCCATCTTGCCAGACTTCCCAGCTCTGCCTCACCAAGGGAGGCATCCCTTCACCATGGGTGACTCAAAAGGGAATGTGGATTGCTCAGTGCCTCCAGGCCATGGCTGCTTTGCACCACTGTCGCTGTATAGTAGAAACTGGGCTTTGGTATAATGATCAGAATTACCAAAACAACTGATCCACTCAGGGGTCAAATCAGACAAGCATAAAATACTAGCCAGAGGAACCTGTTCCTTATAGCATCACTCTTATTACCAATACGCTAACGGAACACCTACGTGTTCGGCAGTGGATTGGATTAAATCACCCTTTAGCTAATTCACAGAAAAAGTAGAACCGGGGTGCCTGGCTGGCTCAGTTGAAACTCTTGATCTCGGGGTTGAGCCCCACTTTAGGCATAGATTCCTGAAAAATAAAATCTTTTTTTTTTTAAGATTTTTATTTATTTATTCGACAGAGACAGAGATCACAAGTAGGCAGAGAGGCAGGCAGGGAGAGGAGGAAGCAGGCTCCCTGCTGAGCAGAGAGCCCAATGTGGGTGGGACTCAATCCCAGGACCCTGGGATCATGACCTGAGCCAAAGGCAGAGGCTTTAACCCACTGAGCTACCCAGGCACCCCAAAAAATAAAATCTTTTAACAGAAAAAACTAGGAGTATACATTAAAGATCTGACAAGACACAGCAACTTAAATGGAGTTTACAATCAAGCTTTTTGCCCTATAAACCAATGCACTCAGTCTCCTTCCCCTATGGTTCTTTGGGAAACTTGGAATGGTCTGCAAATGTGCAAAGGAAACCACCGCTGACTCAGACAATGATGGGTGGGGCAGCATAAGGAGCCAAGGATTCAGAGATGCTATACCCACCCCGGTGGCATGTGTCCCTTAGAAAGCTGGAGCCAGAGAGCCCTCTGCCCTCTCCCTTAGGGGGTAAGGGAAGACAAGACCAGTATTCTGTAAAGTCCCCGCCTTGGTGCTGCCCCTCACAGTAGGCTACTCCTGTTGTCACAGCCATCGCCTTAAATCTCAACTGTCTGCACCCGGAGGCAGTGGGGACAGAGATGCAGCCTTTAAGATGGCAAACTGACAATATGATCCAAAATGCCACATGTCCATATCCTGTCATATAGGCTTCTACTGCTAGCCATCCACCCAGCCCAAAGCTCTCACCAAGACCTATGTGCAAGAATGGTCACTGTGGTCCTGTTTATCACGGCAAAATCTGCAAACGCAGCACCAGCAAAGGCAACTGGCTAAATCCCAGGCAGCTGTACCACACTGCTAGTGAGAGACAGAGGTACCAACTAGGAGATGAAGCTGTGCCAAGTTAAGTCTGGACAGTAACACAATCTCAGTTGTTAATGTTAACATATTGCATTAAGCCAGGTTCCCCCAGCGTTTCTTTCTGGAACTGTTAAAGGTCAGGGCTTTCGGGAGGGTAGCTTATGAACTACCATATGCCTGTGTTACTTTTACAATCAGATGCTGTCCTAGAAACATTTCTTCCTTTGAAAACAGCCATTCAAGTTCTGTCACTCTGAAGTTACTTATAGTGGCACCTGGGTGGCTCAGTCCCTTAAGCCCAGGGTCCTGAGATTAAGTCCGGCATAAGGCTCCTCACTCAGTGGGGAGTCTACCTCTGCCCTCTACCCCTCACCCTGCTCATGCTCTAATAAATGAATAAATCTTTAAAAAAATTTTTTTAAATAAAGCTACTTATGGTAGAGGAGGTAGGCATCTCATTTTTTCCTCTGAAAAAAGGCAAACACCTGGGGCCCCTGGGTGGCTCTCTCAGTAAAGAGTCTGTTTCCCCAGGGGTGAGGGTCCCTGCTCCTGACCCTGCTCCATGAGGAATCTGCTTCTCCCTCTTCCTCTGCTCCTCCCTTTGCTCCTGAGCTCTAGCTCTCGCTCGGGTGCACTCTCTCTCAAATGAATAAATTAATCAACCCCTAAAAAAAACAAATTAACCCAAGCACCTGTCGTGACACATATGTCCCAACTCCTTTAAAAAGTTCCCATATGAATGTAGAATGTTTCTGGGCTTAGTATTCTTTTTGTTATTTATCCCTTGCCTTCCCTTTTAATCACTGTAGCCCTCATATGTGCCAGGCAGGCCTGCTAACCTTAAGTTTCGTCAATCTCCTTAGATGTCTTGAAAATCCCTTAGTTGGGGGGCGCCTGGGTGGCTCAGTGGGTTAAAGCCTCTGCCTTCAGCTCAGGTCATGATCCAAGGGTCCTGGGATTGAGCCCCACATTGGGCTCTCTGCTCAGGGGGGAGCCTGCTTCCCTCTCTCTCTCTCTGCCTGCCTCTCTGCCTACTTGTGATCTCTCTCACTGTCAAATAAATAAATAAATAAAATCTTTAAAAAAAATGTAGAAACAAAGCTAATAAAAACTTTAAAAATCCCTTAGTTAGCACATCTTCTCATTTTCTATTTCCCTCTTCTGGCCCCATATTTTTCTAGGGAGCCTAACTCTCCATGCAAATAAATTTACACAACACTTCTAGTTGATTCAACACGGAAGGACTTGTATCACCCTCTCTACCATAATCAGTAAGTCCTTGTATGTATTTTAAAAGACAAAATTGGAGCGGAGGCACCTGGCTGGCTCAGGCAGAAGACACAGCTCTTGATCTCAGGGTTGTTCAGTTTGAGCCCCACGTTGGGTGTAGCGATTAAAAAGAAAGACCAGGACGCCTGGGTGGCTCAGTCGGTTGAGTGGCTGCCTTCGGCTCAGGTCATGATCCCAGCGTCCTGGGATGGAGTCCCACATCGGGCTCCTTGCCCAGCGGGGAGCCTGCTTCTCCCTCTGCCTCTGCCTGCCACTCTGCCTGCCTGTGCTTGCTCTCTCACTCTCTGTCTTGACAAATAAGTTAATTAATAAATTAATTAATAAATTTAAAAAAATAAAAATAAAAAGAAAGACCAAGGGCACCTGGGTGGCTCAGTGAGTTAAAGCCTCTGCCTTCGGCTCAGGTCATGATCCAGGGGTCCTGGGATGGAGGCCAACATAGGGCTCACTGCTCAGCAGGGAGCCTGCTTCCTCCTCTCTCTCTGCCTGCCTCTCTGCCTATTTGTGATCTGTCAAATAAATAAAATCTTAAAAATAAAATAAAATAAAAAGACAAACGAAATTTTCACAACACAAAGAAAAACTATGGGATAGCAAGTTAGGAGAGATGGGTGAAGATGGTCTAAAGGTACAAACTCCCAGTTATACATCAAGTCCTGGGGAGATAATGTACAGCACGGTGACTAAAGCATTGTGTATTTGGAAGCTGTGGACAGCAGATCTGAAAGTCCTCATCACAAGAAATAAACTGGGGTACCTGGGTGGCTCAGCTGGTTAAGCATCTGCCTTCAGATCAGGTCATGATCCCAGGGTCCTGAGACTGAGCCCTATGTCCATCTCCCTCCTCAGTGGGGAGCCTGCTTCTCTCTCTCTCAAATAAATAAAAAGAATCTTTAAAAAAAATAAATTTATAAAATAAACGTGAGATTTATAAAATAACGGAATTACACATTAAAACTAGCTTTTGAAAAAAGCCCATTATCTCACAGAAGCCACTTCTTTAAAAGGCAGCTCTAAGTACCTGGTATGAGTTTGGGTCTGCCCATCTCAACCCGATGATGAATGAAGCAGGTCTGCAGACAGAGTAGTGGGCACAAGGAGGTCCTCTGGAGGGTCTTAACCCAGCAGCACATCGGTGCAATCTTGCCACTTCTGTGGGTCCAAGCCAGGTGGGGACAAATTTCTTAAAGAAACTTCACAACTTCAATCCACATTCTACTCCTTGCTTAGCTGTGCGGCCTTAGAGAATGGTGATAATCATATTTAATACTGAGCAATCACTCTGTATTCTGCTTATAGCTTAACACATAACATCCTAGGACAGATCCAGACACTGGGAAAGGCCACTTTTTGGTTTTTTTTTGCTTTTTTTTTTTTTTTAAGATTTTATTTACTTTGAGTGAGTGAGTGAGAGCATGGGAAAGGAGAGGGTCAAAAGGAGAAGCAGACTCATTACTGAGCAGTGAGGCTGTTGCGGGACTCAATCCCCAGACACCAGGACCAAGACCTGAGCCAAAGCCAGTTGCTTAACTGACTGGGCCACCCAGGCGCCCCGGGAAAGGCCACTCTTACCCATGCATCAGATAGCTGTTCCTGCTAGGATTCAGGAGCCATGCTCAGCACTGAGAATCCCAGGTGACAAAGACCAGACAGCCCCGGCTCATGGAGCTTCCAGCTGGTTTAGGAGGATGGTGGGGAAAAGGCTAGTTGTTAGACGAAACAAGGTTGGTTCACTCCAAAACCTACACTGCTCTCTCTTCCACTATAGAGACCCTTTTGCCAAAAGCTCAATAGGACAAAATTTTGCCCATGTGTGCCCACAAAATGTGTGCATTTGCTCGGAATCTTCCAAACCCTATCATCCAGTTGTGGCACGTTGCCTCCCACGTAAGCCAGAAAACCTGCCACGGCATCTGGCCATTCAGGCATCGAGCCTAGTTAACACTCAAGCCTAGTTAACACTCCGTTTCTCACCACAGTCCCGGGGGAGCCGCCTTCCTTCTGCAGCTTGCCCTTCAATGTCTGGTACAGCTTCCAGAGCTGCAGGCACAGGACTCAGGCAGACCAATACCTTAGTCAAGCCACAGAGCACACATTCACAGAGGTAGGAAGCCAGGGCATCAGTACTGTGCTAGCTGCTGAAAACACCAACCAAGAAGCCATCATCCCTTCTCCAGGAGCTGGAAGCCTGGGTTCCAGCTCCAGCTGTGGCCCAAGCATGTCCACTTTCATCAGCAACAAATCCTGCTTAGAAAAGAGGGGCACCTGGGTGGTTCAGTGGGTTAAAGCCTCTGCCTTTTGCTCAGGTCATGATCTCAGGGTCCTGGGATGGATCCCTGCATCCAGCTCTCTGCTCAGGGGGGAGCCTGCTTCGCCCTCTCTGCCTGCTTCTCTGCTACTTGTGATCTGTCCAATTAAAAAAAAAAAGTTAAAAAAGAGATACCAGATAAAACTCAGAAGGTGGGGCTGCAGGGTGGAGGGAAGAACAGGTCAGTCTGTTCTAGAGGCCATGGCCTCTCCTCCAGTAAGACTGAGACAGAGGATACCTGCCTGAGCCTGAGAACTGCCCAGTCCCCTTTCCCTGAAGCCAGGCCTCCACCTTCCAGGGCACTGGAAAATCCCTCTGCTCTGGGGAAGACAGACCCAACAACAGAGAACACCCTTCACATTTTGGGAGACCCAAAGGTAAATCCAAGTCACTGTCCCACAAAGCAATGCCCCAGTTCAAATCTCAGACAATTTTGGTCTTTCTCAATCATGAAGATCAAGTTCAAAACTTAAATATTAAAAACAAAAACAGTAAAAAAAAAACCCAAAACACTCAAACATGGGACAGAAAACTAAACTCCAGAAATATCTTCAGGGAGATAAAAGATCCAAAAAAAACAAGATGAGGACGCCACTGCAAAGGGAATTTCTGGGACAAGAGCTCTTCAAAACCTAAAAGACAAAAGGGGCACCTGCAGTCAGTTGAGTCTTGATTTTGGCTCAGGTCATGATCTGAGTGTCCTGAGATCCAGACCTGCATTGGGTTCCCCGCTCCATGGGGGAAGCTGCTTGAAGATTCTCTCCCTCCCTCTCTCCTTGCCCATATATGCTCTAAAAAAGATTTTAAAGATTTTATTTATTTGAGAGAGCTTAAATTGTGGGTGGGGCAGAGGGAGAGATAAGCAGGCTCCCTCTGCTGAGCAGGGAGCTCCCATAGGGCTGGATCTCTGGGATCATGACCTAAGCCAAAGGCAGAGGCTAAAAGGACTGAGCCACCCAGGCACCCTAAAATTATCTTTTAAAAAAGGGATGATGAGCCCGGACGCCTGGGTGGCTCAGTTGGTTGGGCGGCTGCCTTCGGCTCAGGTTATGATCCCAGCGTCCTGGGATCAAATCCCACATCTGGCTCCTAGCTCAGCAGGGAGCCTGCTTCTCCATCTGCCTATGCCTATGCCTGCCACTCTGTCTGCCTGTGCTCCCTCGAGCTCTCTCTCTCTCTGACAAATGCATAAATAAAATCTTTAAAAAATTAAAATTAAAATTAAAAAATAAATAAAGGGATGATGAGGCGCCTGGGTGGCTCAGCGGGTTAAAGCCTCTGCCTTCAGCTCAGATCATGGTCCCAGGGTCCTGGGATCGAGCCCCACATTGTGCTCTCTGCTCAGCAGGGAGCCTGCTTCTCCCTCTCTGCCTGCCTCTCTGCCTACTTGCAATCTCTATCAAATAAAATCTTTTTTAAAAATTAAAAAAAAAAAAAGAAATAAAAAGGGGAGGGATGCCTGGTTAACTGTTGGTTGACCTCTGCCTTTGGCTCAGGTCATGATACCAGAATTGCCACATCAGGCTCCCAGCTCAGTGGGACAATTTTCAGGGCACCTGGGTAGCTCAGTGGGTCTTCTAGCTCAGGTCATGGTCTCAGGGTCACAGGATCAAGGCCCAGTCAGCATCTGCAGTCAGAGGTGTCTGCTGGTCCCTCTCCCTCTGCCTCTGCTCCCCACTTGTGCTGTCTCTCTCTTTCAAATAAAATCTTTTAAAATTTAAATAAAAAACAATTTTCTAGAAAATTAGTTTGATCCTGAGACACGAAACTAGAGCAGAGACAGAAGGTAAGGAGGGCAGGCAGGGTTTGCACTAAGTTTGCCCACAGATTGCAAGGTTTTAATGAATGAAAATCTCTGAAGGGTAAGGGAGAGGAGGCAACTTTCATTGGGCAAGCTGGTGAAAAAATAGCAGAAGCCAATGGTGGCAGATTCCAGAGAATCTGTTCCCATGCTCTCCAAAACTGTCCTCCAGCTGCTTGGAAAGGCAGCCCCAATGGTGATGATGGTGCTAAGAATCTCACGGAGCCACCCTTCCTTACCACTGTCCTCTCCTTGGGTTCCAGTCCCTTCTCTTAGTAAAGGCCTCCCAGTCCTGTCTACATGCAAATGCACAGGCCCCAAAATGAAAGCGAAACACTGATTACCTTGGGATTGTGAAATTACAGATGACTAGTTTCTTCTTGGCACTGAAGATGGTAAATTTGATTTTCACTTGCCTCATTCTTTGTCATTTTCTGAAATATTTCAATTCCCTAGACAGGCCACCCTCATTCTTTACTTATTCCCTGGAAAAAACTCAGGAATACTAACTTGAATAACTAGGATGTTTCCCTCAAGAAATAAATAACCACCTCCCAATATTTGGGTGTTTACTACAAATGTGCAGTTTTGTTTGTTTTCCCCAAGTAATCTCTCTACCCAACGTGGGGCTTGAACTCACAACCGGAGATCAAATGAGTCACATGTTCTTCCAACTAAGCTAGCCAGGGGTCCCTGTAACATACACATTTACTGAATTTTTTAATCTATAGCAACTCAACTGACTTAAACATCCCCTGCAATTGGCCAACCATTGTTGGCCTCTTGTACAGATGGAGCAACTGAGATGAAGCCAGTGACTTATAAATGGAGTGAATAAGAGTAGGAATCCAGACCTAATGCCCAACCAAGCCCCTTTGTTGCTTCAGATGGATAATATAACCCAGGGGTAACAGGCTTTTCATAATACAGATGCCCGTGAACAACACGGGTTTGAATTACATGGGTCTTCTAAGTTGATTTTTTTTTTCAGTAAACATATTGAAAAGTATTTTGGAGACTTGCAACAATTTGAAAAAACTCAGATGAACTGCACAGCCTAAAAATAATTTAAAAAAAAACTTACAATTTAGGTATTATTCTTAGGATAAATTATAGAATACATGTAACATACAAAATGTGTTAAAAGACTTATCAGTAATGTTTCTGGTCAACAGTAGGCTATTAACTTTGGGGGGAGTCAAGTTAAACTGGATTTTCAAGTGCAGGGTGTGGGGGGGGGCGCTCAGTGTCCCTAACCCCGGCATTGCTAAAGGGTCAAGTGCACTTAGGGCCCCCCTCTATTTTGTCAACAACTAAAATACAAGGATCAGGATTCCATTTAGCCCTAACTACACTGGGTAGGTGTAGACTTTAAACCCACTTCACAGACTGGAAGGACAATCTCCAGAAATGCAATCCTTGTGCAGGCTCCCTCTGCATTCACCAGGCCACTTCCTCCAGGCACAGCCAGATAGATCCATGTGAACACCTGCGGTAGGCTTTCTCTCTTCTGGAGGAAGGAATGGCATCCCCAGGATGCCAGCGGATGTGCAGTTTTCTGAACAGCACGAACCACTAAGGTGCGGAAGCAAGTGGACTGTGCAGCACCTGGGTCCCATCAGCTATAGAAGGAAGAGGTCAGCCTCCCCAAGGAGACAAATTTGCCCATCACTCTACAAGGAAAAGGATGGTTTGCAAATGAAATGAATTCTGCACTTCTCTGGTCCACCAAGAAACTGGAAAATCAACCTGAGCTCACAATTTAAGAAACACACACACACAAAATCTAACACAAAATCTAAATCATTCTGGCCAGAGCTGAAGCCCTCTACCTATCAAGGGCTGGTGGAGGATGGCGGCGGTACTTGTCACGGTACAGGACCCAGGACCCAGGAGGAGTTAAAAGATTTAACATGGACTAGGTCTGATGAAATCGAAAAAGGTGAGCCTGAAGGTAGGACAGCTGGCTTGAGAGCTGCTCTGAGACAAAAGGAATCCAATCCTTTCTTTTTTTTTTTGAAGATTTTATTTATTCATTTGTCAGAGCACAAGCAGGGGAATAAGTACACAGAGGTTGAGAAGCAGGCTCCCTGCTGAGCAAGGAGCCTGATGTCAGACTTGATCCCAAGACCCTGGGGATCATGACCTGAGCCAAATGCAGATGCTTAATCAACTGAGCCAACCAGGTATCCCAGACAAAAGGAATCTTCTAAGTTTTCCTGAAAGAAGAACTTGCCCAAACCCCAAATCTGAAGCAGGTCCCTAGGGCTGCAGTGAGAGGTGACAGGCCCCTTTGGGTCACAAGCCCCACGTGGCTGGAGGAAAGGGAGGGAAGCAGCCTCCCTCACCCCCCACCTCCCTTTCACCCCCTGCAGCTCCCAGATACCCTCCTCCTCCTCTTCTAGCCTTGAAGGGGGGTGGCTGTGACTATGGCTTTAAGGAGCAAGATGCAGGCAGCCCCCAACCCCTTTGTCTGGGCCCTCTCCACCCCAACGGGGAAAGGTTAAAGGATCTCACTCACCTCTGCAATTATGCCTCCAAGGTAGGCCTCATGCTTTGGGGTGGCGGGGCAGGAGTAAAAATGGCCCCAACCCATAAAAGAAAACCCTGGCTCCTTTCAAAAGGAACAAAGGCGTTCCTTCCTGCCAACTCCCAAATTGAGGACAATGATTTGGAAAAGCTTTCATAGCTGAGAGGAATAGAGTACCTAGAAGTCAGGCAGGATAGGCGGGGCTGACAGAGGTCCTCCCTTCATTTCCCACCCCCCCCATTCTCATTAATGGCTCCCCTAAAAAAGAAGGGCTACTGGTTAAATACAGATGTCAACATTCATCACCTGCTATGCCAAGCACTAGCCCATCAAACCCTCACCCAAACCCAGTGTGGTAGGGGCTACTTACACCCATCAGACATCTAAGGAACACGGAGGGTTAGAGGTTAAATCATGCATCGACTCATTTCATTCTTATAAGACCTGGGAGTTATTAGTAAGATCATTCCTGTTTCACAGATGTAGTAACTATTAAACACAGAGGGAAATGGACTTGGGTGTGACAGATTTAAATATGTGAAAAGACCTATGCATGTCCTTAAAGAGGGCAGCCAGCTTACCTCTCACAAGGATGCTAACAGTGGCAGACTTTCTCTGATTCCTGTATACCAGCCCTATAACATTAGTACCATCATTTCCACCCTAGAAAAATCATGACAGCCTTGGAATCCAATGTGGGGTGGGGGATGGTCTCAAGAAGCCACAGCAGGTTTTGGGGAGGAATGCAGGGGTAGCTCAGGGTCTTGGGCCCTCCACCTGAGGGCCCCAAAAGGAATATCCCTCTTACCACCAGTCCAAACCCACAGCACCCAGAATGGAGACGGCTCAAAAATTCATACTCTGTCCTTAACTGTCTTTACTTCATGCACCCTTTCAGCTTGCAGAGTGGGGAGATAAAGAACCACAGGGCTCTCCCTCGCAGCCCAGGGGATAAAGGGGAAAGGCAGGCTGGAGGTGGAAGCACAGGCCTCGTGTTGGGCCCAGACGGCTGCCCTTCTTCGCCACAGGTGAGTGAACCCAGCAGGAAAGCCTGAGCCCAAGAGCGGATCCCTGCTGCTAACTTCGTAAGTTCACCCCAGTCTTTCTCGGTCTCCACTTTTTCTCCTGGGAAGTGGGACTCAACACCTACCCTCCAACAATCACAAGAGGTGGGAAATTGTTCTGGGAGGCGGCGCTACAGCTTTTGAGACCTCAGTTTGCGGAGTGGGGGAAGTGGGAATAGCTCCATCCAGGAAGAGGGGAAAAATGGAAAGTGAGCCCCCAGGGCAGGCGGCGTGACCGGGGCAGGACTGCGCCACCCCGACTCGGCCCCTCCCCGGCCAGGTGCGCCAAGCGAGGGCAGCACCGCCGTGCCTCGCCGGGGTGGCTCATCTAGGGAGGACCCCGAGAGACCGTCCCTCTGGCACACACCCTGGCTCACCCGCCCGCACCCACATCCATTAGTTATATTCTAGGGGGGGGGGGGAGGGGGCGGACGGTCCCTCGCCTGAAACCCACAAGTCCTAGTCATAACTGACGGACGCCCACCTTCCTGACCGAACTCTTTCCTCCGCCTCTAAAGTGGCTCGCTCGGAAGCCGAGGCCAGGTAAGGACACCCCTCCCAATGAGGGAAACCTCTCCCCTCCACTTCTCTCCAGAGACAAATCCTCACCTCGACCCCAAGAAGGCCACCCCGTCTCCCTCCCTGGGGAGGAACCTCTCCCTCTCGGGGTCTTGGAAATACAGCATAAGTATCCCTTTCACCCCTTCAAGTACATACTCCCCCACCCCCGTTTTTCCTTCTTGCCTCAGGTGGTCCAGGGCTCCGCTCCTCCCCTACAGTGAGGGTTCTCCACACGGACGGGAGCCGCCTCTCCCGGACGTCCCAGGAAGAAGGTCCCTCCTGGCAGTCCCGGGACCCCTCAGTTGCCCCCCTCCCCCACCAGTCCCTGGACCCCCGGACTGACGAGCCTCCCCGGGGCCACCGGGCTCTCACCTGCCGAGAACCTGGCTTGGGCGCCGCTCCGCGGTCGAGCCGCGGGTCGGGACAGCCTGGCGGGAGGCCGGCGGGCGGCCGAGCAGGGTGCTCGGCTCGCGAATCTCCGGCGCCGATCGCCGAACTACGTTTACTTGGGCCACTTAACCCCCGCGCTGCCGGCCTGGCGCGGCGGCCGCCCGCTCGCCGGCCTGCCAGTGGGCCGGCTGCGTCCGTCGGGGGGCGCTCGGAGCGTCCACGCGGGCAGCGGCCGCGGGGCTGGGGAACCGCTGCTGCGCCGAGGTAGCGCAGGCCGGACGGGGCAGCGAGAGTGGGTGGGGAGGGGGCGGTGCCGAGGCCCCTTGTAACCCCAGCCAGGCGCTCGCCCCGCCCCCACCCGGGGGCGCCCCCGCCGCAGCCACTCAGAGCCGGCCCCGGGCGCGGGGGGCGGAACGAGGGGTGGGGACGAGGGAAATTTGAAATCACTTCGGAGCCTCCCCTCCGCCCCTCCTCCACAGGCGCCGCCTCCTGTCCCCCTCCTCCGCCTGTTAAATCACCCACCCGGTTAACTGGCCCTGGTGGGGGTCTTCGCCGCCATCCCCCCAACAGACACACACATATACACACGCGGGGACTCCGCCGGGGACCCCCTTTCCCCGCCCCCCACCCTGAGCAGGACAGGAACGCACAGGTCTGAATGCGTGGCCCAGAGAGGGAAGCGCCCTCACTGGAGTCACACAGCAGCGGAGTCTCCTCTCTGCCCCCACCTCCAGCCGCAATGCCACCTGGGCGCTGCCCTGCCCCAGCCAGTCAGTCACCCCCTCTGGACCCTCCGAACGGTCCTTCCTTCCTCCCACCCTGCTGGGCCTTTGTCAGCCATCTTGAGGGGAGGGGAGGGGAGGCGAAAGGAGAGCCTACGGGGAGGCTGCCGGGTCCTTGGCTGCGTGGGTTCTCAGGTCCAGCCGGCCTCACCAGCAGAAGGAGAAGCCCCACTCTTAGGTCTCAAGTGCCTCTATCCTTAAAGGGCGTTGAACTATTGGAAAACGGCACTTCCTAATATTTATCGTACCTGGTATTTGTATTCATATATTTGTTTATCTGCTTATTGTGTGTCTCTCCGCAGGTTATACTGTGAGGCAGGGTCTCCGTGTATCTTAGGACACAGAAGATGCTTAATAAATATGTGTTGAATGAACGAATGGAAGAAAAATGAATGATAACAAGATGGCCTACAAGGCCCTATAAGAGCTGGCTCCTGCCTGCCTTTCCAGGCATTTCCAATCCGCTCCCCTCCCCCACTTCACTCCACCTTCTCTTGGCTGTTCCTCAAACACATCAAGCACGCTCCTGGACATTCCTTGTCCAGAGAACTCTGCATGGCCAGTGTCTCACCCTTCTGTTCTCTTCCAAAAGGTCACCTTCTAGAGATGCTTTTCCTGACCACCCCACCTAACAGCCTCCCCACTTCATCCCTCCTATCTGATTTCATTCCCTTTGTAGCACGCAGAGCTATTATATTTTTTTAAAGATTTTATTTATTTATTTGAGAGAGAGAGAGTGAGCATGGGGGTGGTGGGTACAGAGGGAGAGGGAGGAAGCAGACTCCCTGCTGAGCAGGGAGCCAGAGAGATCATGACTTGAGCTGAAGGCAGATGCTTAACCAACTGAGCCATCCAAGCACCCCACACAGAGCTATTTCTTCTTCTTTTTTTTTTTTTTTTATTAACATATAATGTATTATTTGCTCCAGGGCCACTCAGAGCTATTTCAAATTGTTTTGGATATTTCCTTGTTTACATCTTTCTTTTTCTTGCCTTTTTTTTCTTGTCACACACACACACACACACACACACACACACACACTAAACCATACTCCATGAGGGCAGAAACCACATCTGTCTTCTTGCAAGCTGTATTTCCAGTGCCCACAGGAGGAGCTGAATACACGTTTATTGAATGAACGAAAGAACACAGGTTTCCTGCCTCCAGGGCTCCAGCTCTCTGAGTAAAACCACAGCTTTCTCCCTTCATCTCCTACCAGGTATTGCAAATAACTAAATGGCCAATTATTTGGAAGCATAGACATTTCTAAACCTATTGGATATTGTCCTACCTAGGAACCTGGATGGAGGTTAAGGAAATATGAGCGAAGGAAGGTTAAGGAAATATGAGCGGGCAGCTGCTCCTGTGAATGAGCAACAGGAACTTCTTGGCCTCTGGCACAAACATCCAAAATTCAGTTCTAGTATAGGAAGAAGGGGATCTCTCAAGGGGGCCTGTAGCTTGTCCCCACCATCAGAGGTATGCCTTTAGGGAAAAGAAATATATAAGCGGTGGGCCTGTGGGGAGGGCTGCTGGGCCTGTTTTCTGATTCATAAGCCAAGACCTTTCCACGTAGCAAAAATATCTGTACTACTGAGAAAACCTGGGAGGCCTAGTTTAGATGCCAGAGAGTTGGGTTTCCTGAGACATGGCAGACATTTCTGGGGACAGCAGACCACCTGATTTCAGGAGGAAAAAAAGGAGAGGGTCTCAATGAACAAGTGTTCTGAGTCCTATCATTTGGAAAGGAGGGTGAATGCCAGGAGAATGAGTAGAAGAAAAATAGCATGATATCTCCCTAGGGCACAGACTTATAGTTTGCAAAGTTAATTCATTATATTTACCACATCATTTGAGCCTCAGAGTCACTCCACGAGGAGTCAGGGCAAGGAGAATCGGGGCACCTTTTCAGATGAGGGGACTGAGGCCCAGAGAAGAGAGGGACTTGTGCAAAGTGAGTTGGCCAGACAGCCTGACCTTGACTGAGCACCTGCTAAGCAGTGGGCAGCTGGCTGGGAATTCAGACAGGAAAGCCCATAGCTTACCTGTTGGGTAGGGAGTACCAGAAAATGAATGTAAATAAGCAAATAAGAGGGGTTCCTGGGTGTCTCAGTGGATTAAAGCCTCTGTCTTCTGCTCAGGTCATGATCCCAGGGTCCTGGGATGGAGCCCCACATGGGGCTGTGTGCTCAGCAGGGAGCCTGCTTCCCCCTCTCTCTCTGCCTGCCTCTCTGTCCACTTGTGATCTCTGTCAAATAAATAAATAAAACCTTTGAAAAAAAATTTTGTTTTAACAGGGGTGCCTGTCTGGATCAGTCCATAGAGCGGTGGACTCTTGATCTCCAGGTTGTGAGTTCGAGCCCCATGTTGGGTGTAGAGATTATTTAAGAATAAATCCATAAAAAATAAAATAAAATAAATCCATAATAATAATAAAATCTTTAAAAATAAACAATAAGTGGGACGCCTGGGTGGCTCAGTTGGTTAAGCGGCTGCCTTCGGCTCAGGTCATGATCCCAGCGTCCTGGGATCGAGTCCCACATCGGGCTCCTTGCTCGGCAGGGAGCCTGCTTCTCTCTCTTCCTCTGCCTGCCACTCTGCCTATGCTCTCTCTCTCTCTCTGACAAATAAATAAATAAAATCTTTAAAAAAAAAAAAAAAGAAAAAAAAAAGAGATACATTCTAGGTGTGTTTCCTGCCTATAAAAAAAAATAAAATAAACAATAAGTAAAAATAAAAATTTATTGTGGTAAATCACAATCATTATACTCATCATGATGGTAATCAATGTTTATTAAGGAGACAACAAAAATTCTGTGATTAAAGGTCATGTTTCATCATCCAAAAAAAAAAAAAAACATAGATAAGGGAATGTCCTTGCTTTTAGGAAATAAACACTAAAGTATTTAGAGGTAAAGGGGCACATATGGCTAAAAAGACATTCATTCATGAGTTCCTGTTACTAGTCCTACAACTCTTCTATAAATGAGGGATTATATCAAATAAAAAGATGCCCCCAAAAAATTAATGTTAAAAAAAAAAAACCACACAGGCGTCCATAGAGCACACACCTCTTAATTTCAGGGTGGTGAGTTTGAGCTCCATGTTGGGCATGGAGATGGAGTCTACTTAAAATAAAACTTTATGGGTACCTGGGTGGCTCAGTCGGTTAAGCATCCGGCTTTTGATTTTAGCCCAGGTCTTCATCTCAGACTCTGAGTTCAAGCCCGTGTTGCGCTCCATGCTTTAATTAGTTAATTAATATTATATTAAAAATCCAAAAATAGGGACACCTGGGTGGCTCAGTTGGTTAAGGAGCTGCCTTCGGCTCAGATCACGATACCAGCATCCTGAGATCGAGTCCTGCATTGGGCTCCTTGCTCGGGAGCCTGCTTCTCCCTCTGCCTCTGCCTGCTACTCTCTCTGCCTATGCTCTCTCTCTCTCTGACAAATAAATAAGTAAAATATTTTTTTAAAAAATCAAGGGGCGCCTGGATGGCTCAGTGTGTTAAGGCTCTGCCTTTGGCTCAGGTCATGATCTCAGGGTCCTGGGATTGAGTCCCGCATCAGGCTCTCTGCTTGGCAGGGAGCCTGCTTCCTCCTCTCTCTCTGCCTGCCTCTCTGCCTACTTGTGATCTCTCTCTGTCAAATAAATAAATAAAATCTTTAAAAAATAAAAAATAAAAACAAGGGGTGCCTGCCTGGCTCAGCCAGTAGAGCATGCAACTCTTGATCTCGGAGTTATAAGTTCGAGTCCCACATTGGGTGTAGAGATTACTTAAAAATAAAAGCTTTGAAAAAAAATTTTTTTTAAGATCTTATTTATCCACTTGACAGAGACACAGGGAGAGGGAACATAAGCAGGGGGAGTGGGAGAGGGAGAAGCAGGCTTCTGGCAGAGCAGGGAGCCCAATATGGGGCGTGCTCAACCCCAGGGCCCTGGGATCACAACCTGAGCCAAAGGCAGACACTTAATGACCAGGCACCTCTAAAAAAAATTGTTTTAAACACAAAGCAAAAACTCCAGACATATGAGGTTCCAGGGCTGGCTGAGTCAGGAGAGCATGGAACTCTTGATTTCAGGTTATGAGTTTGAGCTTCATGTAGAGTGTAGAGATTACCTAAAATAAATTAATTTTAAAAAACACACATAAGGGGCACAAGCCCCTCTCCCACTCCCCCTACTTGTATTCCCTCTCTCACTGTGTCTCTCACTGCCAATACATTTTTTTTAAAGTACACATAAACATATACATCCTTCACGCCTTTATGCTAATCAACACATCGATGGACTTACACCCATGTCGTGGTTAAATATAATATTTGTGTTGAATTCTACCACCACTTTTTCAGCTCTCAGAGCAGCTACAGGTTTTAATAACCCGCAAAGCACTAACTAAGCACTGTGCTTGTTGCATAAAAGGCACCTCAGATGTGGTCGGTATTTTCATGAGCAAGTGATTTCAACTCTCTATACCTCGATTTCATCATCCATAAAATGGAGGTAATAAGAGTCCTTACTTCATACAATTGTTGTGAGAATCATATGAGTTAATACAGATAGGGCTTTTTGAACCATAACAGCCATAAATGTGCTTTTTAAATTAAAAAAAAAAATACATTGTTATTGGAGCACCTGGCTAGCTCAGTTGGAAGAACATGGGACTCTTGATCTCAGGGTCGTGAATTCGAGCCCTACCTTGAACATAGTGATTACTTACATAAAAACTTAAAAAAAAAAAAAAAAAACTGGGTGGCTCAGTGGGTTAAGACTCTGCCTTCAGCTAAGGTCATGGTCTCAGGGTCCTGGGATCTAGCCCCATGTTGGGCTCCCTGTTCCACAGGGAGCCTGCTTCTCCCTCTCCCACTCCCCCTGCTTGTGTTCCCTCTCTCGCTGTGTCTTTCTCTGTCAAATAAATAAATAAAATCTTTTAAAAAAATACATGGTTATTAATTATGAATTCATGCTGCTCTGTTCCCCTAGCTGTCTCAGTTCTTGGCAGGTGTGGAGAGGAACACTCCCGCTGTCCCCTCAGCACCACAGAACCCTGTCCCTTGGGTTCCCTGCTGCTTAAGGCCAGCCCAATTCATCACTGGATCTGCAACAAGCACCTAGTATGAGGACCCCCATTTCACAGTCAAGGAAACTGAGGCTGTGCAGGATAAGGCGGTTTTCCTGAAAGCCTCAACTGGTCGGTGGCAGAGCTGCAACTAGACTCCCAGCTCGACCCTCACTCTGCACGGACCCCCACCCCACCCCCATTCTGTGTGTGCTATGCTAAGGAGTTTGAGCCTCAGTCAACTCCCAGTCTGATTGGAATAATAATAATAGTAATGCCTACTTCCGGGAGTGACTGCAGGGATCCCCAGAGCCCGTGTATGTGAAAGAACCCTATTGTAAAGTACTCCGGTCTTAATTGCGGTGTCCTCAGAGGCCACGTTCATGTGCAAAGTGGGTTCCTCACCTTTCGTTTTCACCAGAAACACCCAGACCTCTCTACCCCAGTCCACCCACAGAAAGAATTTTTTTATGCCCTCCCTTTTTTTCTTTTATGCCTTTTTTTTTTAATGCCTTTTTAAACCTAAAAATGGGCCACTGAAAGATCTGCTTTAAATATACCTGCCTAGACAAGTCTGGCCAGGTATTATTTGTTAGTTATTATTAAATAACATGTTATTAGCAGCCATAAAGGGAATAACCATGTGGGGTGCCTGGGTGGCTCAGTGGGTTAAGGCTCTGCCTTTGGCTCAGGTCATGATCTCAGGGTCCTGGGATTGAGCCCCACATCGGGCTGTGTGCTCAGCAGGGAGCCTGCTTCCCCCTCTCTCTCTGCCTACTTGTGATCTCTGTCAAACAAATAAATAAAATCTTTTAAAGAGAGAGAGAGAGAAAATAACCATGTGCCAAGGATAACCTCTCGGTTGAGTGTTTTACACGTATCATGAACTGATTCTTGGGGCGGCTTTATGAAGTAGAAAGGAGGTTAGGTCCATTTTACACAGGGGGAAACTGAGACCCAGAGAGGCAGAGTGAGTCTTCAGCATCGTACTGTCAGGAAGTGTGCTAGGAGCTGGGATTAAATTCTAAACTGTGGTCTTAACCGTGTTTCTACCCTATAAAAGGTTTAGCATGGTTCCTAGGAGAAGGCACTGGTAAGCAGATGGATTCTGAGTCTCCCTGAGAGCCCTTTGCTGGCTGCACAGTCCCACTGACTTACTTTTGCCTAGGGAGGTGAGTGTGCCCCTTCCCTCTGAGCCAGGGAAGCTCTATCCTGAGGCTTTGCTCCTGGCACCTTCTATCTACTTCTCCTTTCTCCCCTTTGAAATAGATAAATGCCCTGGGGTGAGCATGGAAGTTAGGATAGTAAGTGGGGCTACTCTTCTCCTTGTCCTGCACCTCTCTCTCTCCATCCCCTACAGAAGCAGTTCTTTCCTTGCTGCTGTCGCTGAAGGGAATGCCTTGGTGGAGGAGCGTGTGGATATTTACGGAATGTATGGAACTACCTGCCAGGTGCTATGGTAAGGACTGGGGACAAAGCAGACAACAAAAACGAACTCAATCCTGGAGCTGCCCTCCTGGAGCTTATAACTGAGTAGGGAAACAGACACGAATTAATTAAATTTATCTCATGAACAATTATGAGATTACAATTACATTAAATGCTAGGAAGACAAGGATAGGGTAACTAAGAGGAAGTGTTTTAGGTCATGCGGCTGAGGAATCTTATCTGAGAAAGAGCTCTAAGGGAAAGCAGGCTACTGGGTGAGGGGAAATGTGTTCTGGGCAATGGGAATAAGGTCCTGGAACACAGGGAACTGAGAGGAGACCCTTGTGGCTGGAGCACGCAGGGTGAAGAAGGCAGGGGCCAGATCATGAAACCTTAAGAAATGAAGTCATTGGAGGTTTTTCAGCAGGTTAGTGATGTGATCGGATATAAAAATAAAGCATTTTGCATAGTGTCTAGCACAATGGTAGCTGATAGAAGGCAAAAAGCCCTCCCTTCATTTGGAATAGTCTTGTATCTATAAGACATAGATAAAGTTTCTGTATCTCTAGATAACATTTTATTCCAATTTCTACAGACATCAAGTGAATCAACGCTCAAGTTATTTATTATCATTATTTTTTATCATTATTATTTTTTAAAGGTTTTATTTATTTATTTGACAGAGAGATACACAGCCAGCGAGAGAGGATATAAGCAGAGGGAGTGGGAGAGGAAGAACGAGCAGGGAGTGTGATGCAGGGCTGAATCCCAGGACCCTGGGATCATGACCTGAGCCGAAGGCAGACACTTAAGAACTGAGCCACCCAGGTGCCCCTATTATCATTAGTATTCATAGTGATAATAATATTACTCCTAATTTGCTTCCCCTGAATTGCCTAAGGAGATAATTTTTAAGACTTATTTTTTTTTAAGATTTTATTTATTTATTTGTGAGACAGAGTGAGCACAGGCAGACAGAGTGGCAGGAAGAGGCAGAGGGAGAAGCAGACTCCCTGCTGAGCAAGGAGCCCGATAGATATGGGACTCGATCCCAGGACGCTGGGATCATGACCTGAACCGAAGGCAGCTGCTTAACCAACTGAACCACCCAGGCGTCCCAAGACTTATTTATTTGAGAGAGAGAGAGAGTGGGTGCATGCACGGGTGTAGAGGAGGCAGAGGAGAGGGAAAAGCAGACTTCCCATTGAGCGGAGACAGCTGGACACAGGGCTAGATCTCAGAACCCTGAGATCATGACAAGAGCTGAAATCAAGGGGGTGCCTGGGTGGCTCAGTGGGTTAAAGCCTCTGCCTTCGGCTCAGGTCATGATCCCAGGGTCTTGGGATCAAGCCCCGCATCAGGCTCTCTGCTAGGCAGGGAGCCTGTTTCCCCCCCCACACCCCCCGCCTCTCTTCCTACTTGTGATCTCTGTCAAATAAATAAATAAAATCTTTTTTTTTTAAAGATTTTATTTATTTATTTGAGAGAGAGGCAGTGAGAGAGAGCATGAGCGAGGAGAAGGTCAGAGGGAGAATCAGACTTCCCATGGAGCTGGGAGCCCGATGCGGGACTCGATCCCGGGACTCCAGGATCATGACCTGAGCTGAAGGCAGTCGTCCAACCAACTGAGCCACCCAGGCGTCCCAATAAATAAAATCTTAAAAAAAAAAAAAAAAAAGAGCTGAAATCAAGAGTCAGAGGTTTAGCCAACTGAGCCACCCAGGTGCCCTGGAGGTCATTTTTAAAAGGAAGAAGACGTGGTTAAGAAAACACAGCCTTGGGGTGCATGGGTGGCTCAGTCAGAAGAATATGGGACTCTTTTTTTTTTTTTTTAAGATTTTATTTATTTATTTGACAGAGATCACAAGCAGGGGGGGGTGGGGGAGCAGGCTTCCCGCTGAACAGAGAGCCTAATGTGGGGCTCCATCCCAGGACCCTGAAATCACAACCTGAGCTGAAGGCAGAGGCTTAACCTACTGAGCCACCCAGGTGCCCCAGAACATGGGACTCTTGATCTCAGAGTTTTGACTTTGAATTCCACATTGGGTGTAGAGATTACATAAATAAACAAACAAACTTTTTAAAAAAAAGAAAAGGAAAGAACACAGCACTACAGCCCACTGCCCTCAGAGTGGCCCTTGTGAGAAGAGCCTTCACTGCAAAGTAGTCTGTGATCTCTCTTTGGCTTCTGACTTGGGTCCCGGGTCTAAACTATGGATTGCTTTCCTCATCCTGAGCCTTAAACAGACAGCATCAGCATGTCTTACTCTTGAATATCCCTCCATATATATATATTTTTTTAAGTTTTTTTATCTATTTGTCTTCTCTCCACCCCAACATGAGGCTTGAACTCTTGACCCCGAGATCAAGAGTCACACACTCTTCTGATGGTGAGCCAGCCGGTGCCCCTCCTCCCTATCTTGTGATGATCGTGCAGTGAGATATTCATCCATACTTGATGAGTTTCTACTTTTTTGGAAGTTCTTTGAATAAGGCTTGCATTAGCCACTTGCCATCTCGGAGAACAGCCTCGCCTGTCTGAGCTTTACTTTCACCAGATGTGATCTGGTGAGTGTGCAAAGGGATGCCACATGCCTTCATTTGTTCTCATGCACATTGGCATGGACTGGAGTCTAGAGATCTCCCTGAAGAAACATCAACTGGGACGGTGGTGGTGACAGCAACAGCAACCAGCAACTAGCAACCAGCAACCAGGACGTGCTCACCATTTAAACATTCTAGGCCCCAGCGCCCATTCTGGTTCCACCTTCAGGGCCTCCAGGAAACCTCTTGCCTACCTCTCAAGTTCCAGGGTGCCCACCCGAGGTTCTTGTCTGTTACGCGCAGGCAGATTACCTAAAGGATCTTAGGTGATAGTCATAGTCTTCCTACTCCAGTACCCTCCAGCCTTCTTGAAACCTTCACACAGGTTACTCTCAGTGCCCAAACCCAAAGTCCTGGAGGTAGGGTGGAGGTCACATTATGTTCATGTGTGAAACATTTAGTCCTTTGCTTGGTTGACCCACATGGACAAAATGTCCATGTCAACATGTATGACTCTGCCATTCTTTGTAACTGCTGCATAGAATTTCACAGTATGAATGGGCTGAAATTTATTGCACAGTTGATCTTGTTAGTAGACAATTCATTGGTTTACAGGTTTTTCCATTACAATCCTGGTTACCAAGAACATTCCTCTACATTCCTCCTCATATGTATATACATTCCTAATTTTTACAATTAACATTCAACTGTATGAGACAACTATATACTAATTTATTAATTACTTGTATAATTTTCCAACATTTTATTGTGAAAAATATTCTAACATTCAGCCAAGTTGAAAGAATTTATGAGGGGGGCGCCTGGGTGGCTCAGTGGGTTAAGTCCTCTGCCTTGGGCTCAGGTCATGATCCCAGGGTCCTGGGATGGAGTCCAGCATCAGGTCAGGCTCTCTGCTCAGCGGGGCTCCTGCTTCCTCCAGTCTCTCTCTCTGCCTACTTGTGATTTCTGTCTGTCAAATAAATAAATAAAAATCTTTTTAAAAAAAGAATTTATGGGACGCCTGGGTGGCTCAGTTGGTTAAGCGGCTGCCTTCGGCTCAGGTCATGATCCCAGCGTCCTGGGATCGAGTCCCACATCGGGCTCCTTGCTCGGCAGGGAGCCTGCTTCTCCCTCTGCCTCTGCCTGTGCTCGCTTGCTCTCTCTCCCTCTCTCTCTGACCAATAAATAAATTAAAAAAAAAAAAAGAATTTATAAGGAACCCCCTTACCTACCACCCAGATTTTGCTGTTAACATTTTTTACATCCATCCATCCGTCTGTCCGTCCATCTGATCTTTTGAAGCATTTCAAAGGAAATTGCAGACATCAGTACACTTCCCTCTGAACATTTCAACATGCATATTGTGAACTAGTGTTTAATATTTGTTTGTACTTTTTGGTCTTCGAGGTAAAATTTACTACATAAAAGACACAAACAAATCCTAAGTGTACATTTGCTGAACATTCATAGGCACATACACCAAGTGTGCTCATGTATCCAAACCCCTATCAAGATATAGAACATCGGGGTGCCAGGGCAGCTCAGTTGGTTAAAGGTCTGCCTTTGGCTCAAGTCATGATACCAGGGTCATGGGATCGAGGCCCATGTTGGGCTCCCTGCTCAACAGGGAGTCTGCTTCTCCCTCTCCCTCTCCCCACCCCCGCCTCCCTTTGTGCTCTCTCACTCTATCTGAAACAAGTCTTAAAAAAAAAAAAAGATATAGAACATCATCATCACCCTGGAAAGTTCTTTTGTCCCTTCCAGGCAATCTCTGCCCCAACTACTACAGAGATAATTAGTGTTCTAATTGTTTCCACCACTGACTGCCTGTTCTAGACCTTTATGGGTTTTTTTTAAAAGATTTTATTTATTTATTTGACAGAGAGAGAATACAAGTAGGCAGAGAGGCAGGCAGAGAGAGAGAGGAGGAAGCAGTCTCTGTCAAGCAGAGAGCCTGATGCGGGACTCGATCCCAGGACCCTGAGATCATGACCTGAGCTGAAGGCAGAGGCTTAACCCACTTAGCCACCCAGGTGCCCATAGACCTTTATGTTTTTTAAGGGGGGGCCACACTCCCCATGTACACATTTTTTTCTGCCTTGTTTTATTTTAATGGGAGAGAAAAAAAAAACCTGACTTCCTCTCCAATGCCTAAAGGGTTTTTTTTTTTTTAAGATTTTATTTTTTTGACAGAGAGAGGCAGCGAGAGAGGGAACACAGGCAGGGGGAGTGGGAGAGGGAGAAGCAGGCTTCCCTCCAGGCAGGGAGCCTGATGCCAGGCTCAATCCCAGGATTGAGGACCAGGACCCCAGGACCCGGGATCATGACCTGAGCCGAAGGCAGAAGCTCAACGACTGAGCCACCCAAGTGCCCCAAGTGATGTATTTCTTTCTGATCAGGTAAATTCTAATCCTCCTTTGAGTTCCAATAAGCAATAAACTTCTCATTCCCTGGGACACATATATTTAGGCTCTGAGCTACCTGAGTTCAGGGACCACATTCATCCCCACAGTAGGTGCTCAATAAATGTTTGTTCCCTTGAAACCCTGGCTTATTATCTATCTTTCTCTCACTTTCAGACAAACCATAAAATATTGGTAAGCCTTCCTTTATTTTTGGGAGCTTGGGTTCGACTCCTGAGGGAGGTAGGATGGTAAAGAGAAGGTCAACAGCCCAATCTCATTCTTCCATCAGCCCGCGAGTGACCCTGTGCAAATATTTTCCCCAGTCTGGGCACTGGCTTCCAGCACTATCAAATGAGGAAGATGGTACAGTGTGGAACGGGGCCAAAACCCTTGGTGTCCTTTTCACTCCCTTCTCTCCTGCAGGATCTATCAGCACATCTGACAGTTTTTCCTTCAACTCTGATCCCAAATCTGACCCTTACCACCCTTTGGTTGCTGGTGCCCAGTGCAAGCTACCGTCCTTACTCCACTAGACTCTTGTACCAACCCCATTTACAGGGCTCCCAGCTTCCAACCTTGCCCACTCCTGTCTCCTCTTCCAGAGCAGACTGGTCTTTGTTCAAAGCCCTCCCATGGTTCCCTATCTCACTCAGGGCAAAAGCCAAAGTCCTTCCAATGACCCACAAGGGCCCTGATGACCTTGACCCAATTCCACCTTCTACTGTTTCAGCTCTCACCACCGTGACCTCTGCTTGTCCTTGAACATGCCAAGCATATTCTGACCTTGGTCTCTGTGGTTCCTTTCCCCTCTACCTGGAATTCTTCCCCCCAGACATTCTCATGGCTCCTTTCTTCACTTCCTTCAGGTCTTTGTTCAGAAGACACTTTATATTAGAGATTCCTTTCCTCACCTGCCTGTCAAAGAGCAAGTGTCCACCCTCCTCCTCCAGCACTCCCCATCTTCACTTACCATCATCCAATGTGCTATGTTTTTACTCATTTATTCCTCCTGCCTGACTAGAATGTAAGCTCCATGGACAGCTCAACTATGTTTTGACTGCTGCTGTATTTTGTTCACTGTCCACCTACAATAGGGCCTAGCTCATAACAGGTGCTCAGTAAATATTTGTTGGTGAGTCAGGGAATATGGGCTTGGGACTTAGTTCTAGCGATGATCCTTTCTAAGGCTTGGATTCCTCCCTTTAAAAAAGCTCCCAATTTTTTCCTTCCTTCCTAAAAATTTAACTTTTCCTATGAAATGGTTAAATGGTACAGGAAACACATGATATAGAGAGCTGCCTGGCTGGCAGTACAGAGGCCCTGTGGCTTAGAGGCACTCAGCCCTGACACCTGAGTGACCAGCCACAAGGTTCCTTGGCCCTTTTAGTACCTGCCTCAGAAGTTTCCTGAAGGTTACACAAAAGCCACGTGGAAACTGCTTCACACAGCGTCTGATACAGTAATAGTAACTGTTGTTGAGGGACTGGAGAAGGATTCTACTTCCTGGATTTGCTCTGGATCTGGACTCTGCCTCCTCTTTTGTTTTGGGATAAACAGACCTGTCCTTATCTCCTCTGGGCAGTCCCTCTCCCACCAGGCTTCAGGAAGTCCTTAGATACAGCCTGCAGATAACCCTGCCTGCAGGCTGGGCTTGGGAAAGTGGTCGCTCAGTCATGCTGACCTGGGGAGTAGTGAGAAAACATAGGGTAACAAGTCCGAGACCCCACAGCTTCCCCTTGATTATTATGTTGATGCCCATGGCCAGTCAGAGGTGGACGACTTAGTCTGCTTAACTTCCATTCACCTTTCAGGTCTACCCACAGCTGGCTTACCCCCACCAGACGCTTGCCCCGCACTGAACCTGCTCACCACCTCCCCCTCCTTCCTAGCTTGGTACTGCCCTTCGGCGACTCTTCCAATCCAGTGTGTCTGCCCAGTTAGATTGTGAGCTGAATGGGGGCAGAGCTGTAATCTGTCTTGTTCACCGCTGTGGCCTCAGCACCTAGCACAGAGCCTGGCGTCCAGAAGGCGGTCAAAGAGTATGGACGGCGGGAGGACCGAAGATACTTTTCCACCTTGTAGATAAGCAAAGTGGTCTAGAAGGGAAAGTTCCCTTGGCAGCCCCTCCCAGGTTACACCCAGGTCGCATCTCAGCACCCTGTGGCGATTTGCATGGCCCTCCTAAAGCCCGGCTAGGCCAGGCATTCATTTTATAATTGTCCTGAGGAGAAAAACAAAACAGACAATAGAGATCCGAGGCCTCATTTTCTCAGGCAAAGAGATTCCTACCTTGAATTTGAAATAAGGGGTGAGATTTCCCCAAAGGTGGAGGCATAATCGCCCCCACCCTCAAAACTGGGAACGGCCCAAAGGGCCCTTTAAAAAACAAATTTCTAGAGGAGGCAGTTTAAAAGTCCATTGGAGCTTAGACTGAGAATCTTAGAAAGGTTTAACCTCTATCCTAGGAATTCCACTTCCAGAATTTATGTCAAAGAAAAATCTCGAGATTGAGGGAGATTTTTTAACACATAAACAAGTGCTTCAGCACCTCCCATACAAAAATCAGAGAATTGGGATTCTCCTAGGAGTCCAACAACAGAGGGCTGTTTACATGAATGTGCAGATACAAGGATAGAAAACAAAAAGAGGAATTGACTCCTCTCCCCATGGCTTCCAGCAAACTCAGAGCCAATTTGAAAACCAATCAATAATCTCTCCACTACTCCATATGTTGGTGAGTTTGCACCCTACCTCGTCCTGATTTTTTTTTTTTAATCCTCCTACTTTAAGTGGCTCATTTCTTCAGCCGGTAACAGCCTCCCAATAGGGGAGTTTTTGTCCAGTTCACTGCTCTGTCCCAGCACCCAGCATGATGCTCAATAAAGACATGTTGCATGAATGGACAAATATATCCACAGGGTTGACTTCAAATCTTGGGCAATTTGGCAACTCCTACCCAAACGAAAGGTACCAACCTGGCAATTCCATTCTAAGACCCAGTAACGCCATTCATAAGATACCTGTATACATGGATACCTGTGTATGTGAAAAGGCAAGAAGCTAAATAGTGTCAATGCATATAGAAGTCCATGGTTCGAAGCAAAAATGTTAACAGAGAAGGAAGTATAGGCCATTCTAGAATGATCCTGAGAGCACATTTGCGAAGTTCCAGTCTCAGTCTGGCTCCTAACCAGTATGCGACCTCAAATAGAAACTTTCCTCTATCTGCCCCATCCCCCCCTCCCACAAAAAAACAAGGATAAGCGTTAAGACCTCCTGGGGGGCTTACTGAGAGGATTAAGGAAGAAAAATGCATGTAAATGCCCAGTACTTCTAGAGTTAGTACTCAGATATATTAAAATAGAAATTTATTTCCTTTGTGACAGGATGGGAATGAAGATAATTTAACTTATTTTGACCCCTTTAAAAATATGTAAGTAAACTCAAATTTACGAAAGAGTTGCAAGAAAACCCCTATACTCTACCCAGAGTCAATAATTGTTAACCTTTACCATGTTTGTGCTATTTACCGCCTCCTTTTTTTTTCTTGAACTATTTTATCCAACCCTTTACCTTAAATACTTTCAGCATGTAATTCTAAAGAACAAAGACATTCTCCTACATAAGCAAAGTACAATTATCAAATTCAGGAAAGCGAACATTGATACAATATTATTATCTAGTTTACAGTCATGTTCAAACTTCATCAACTGTCCCAATAATGGGGTACCTGGGTGGCTCAGTCAGTTGAGCGTCTGCCTTTGGCCCAAGTTGTGATCCTGGATTCCTGGGATCAAACCCTGCTTGGCAGGAGAGTCTGCTTTTCTCTCTTCCTCTGCCTCTTACCATTCATGCTCACTCTCTCTGCTCTCTCAAATAAATAAATAAAATCTTTTTTTAAAAAATTGCCCCAATAATGCCCTTTTTTAAAAATTGTGGTTAAAGGGGCGCCTGGGTGGCTCAGTGGGTTAAAGCCTCTGCCTTTGGCTCAGGTCATGATCTCAGGGTCATGGAATCAAGCCCCGCATCAGGCTCTCTGCTCGGCAGGGAGCCTGCTTCCTCCTCTCTTTCTGCCTGCCTCTCTGCCTACTTGTGATCTCTGTCCGTCAAATAAATAAATAAAATCTTTTAAAAATTGTGGTTAGAAAAAATAAAACCCATATAATATTTACTGTCTTAACCATTTCCAAGCATACAGTTCAGTAGTGCTAAGCATATTCACGTTATTGTACCAATAATATATTCTATGGCAATTGTTTACCTCCATCCAAGACCACACACTGCACTTAGTTATCTTGTCTTAGTTTCTTTTAATCTGGAACAATTCCTCAGCCTTCTTTTGTTGATGACTTTTATGACATAGATATTTTAAAAAGTGTAGGCCAACTGTAATTTTGCCTTTGTCTATGTGCTTTTATAACAACGGAGCTAATATTGAAGGTATGATGAGGGTAATAATAAATGAAATCACGAAAATGTCCATAGTATTATCCACCCCACCCCCAACACGTGTTTGGTGGGAGGAGGATCTGGAATCTATTCCTTCAGTTATAATGCTCTGGGGCAACACACCGGATCCTGGGGGTGGGGGGTGATGGAAACGTTCTGCATCTCATCTCAATCTCAGTATATCATCTATGTCAGTATCTCGCTTTGCAAGATGAGATCCGTATATTGGGGTATCTATTATTTCTTACAACTGTACACGAATCTACAATTATCTCAAAATTAAACACTTAATTTTTTTAGATGCTTTTTGGCATTTCAGAGCATGAAGGGTCAACCTTTCTCCAGGGAAGAACCTGGCCCCTTCGGGAAATTCCCAGCAGGAATTCTCGCGCTTGAGAAAGGACTTCTTAATGAGCTCCTTTCACTTGCAGGGGTGGGGGAAGGGGGGCCTCCTTTGCCCTCCACAGGGACATTTTAAAGTGAATGAAGGGAGCAAGGTTCCTCATTAAGGCTGAAATGGGAGCTGCTGGGGGCGGGGGTTCTCTAGAAAAGAGGCCTGGCCCCAGGTCTGCATTTCCTGCGACAAAGTTATCGCATTAAGAGTAATCACCCCTCCTTCCTTCATCGTAGAATGGACTGTGAAGAAAAACATTGGGAAGACCGTTTTTTTACCTATTGTTTTTGTTAACTGATAAGTTCTTAATAAAATTGAAAAACTGTAGAGACTTCAATAGGCAACCATGGGGATGAGTTACGGGCATTATACTTCCACTCAGTAGAATAGTATGCAGGGTATTAGAAAAATGTTTGCATAGCATTGATAGTTGAAGCCAAGAATGGCGTTGCCTGAGATTTTGAGGTTTCTTTTAGAGGACTTGGGATTGTCCTCAAGGTTGAGGAGTGCTGGTTTGGAAGGAGAGCAGGGTTGTTCTTAAGAGCCTCATCTGGGGAAATGATCCTGCCACCAGACCCCTCTTCAGGGTGAAATGCTAATTTCTGGTTGTTCTCTGAGAGATCAGTCATGGTCCCTACCTAGGAAGGTTGGCCATTCTATTGCAATTTATAAGCCAAATTGTCTGAACATAACATTCCTTAACCCTTCTAGGAATTTCTCATAAAGAAATAATCAAATGTGGGGGGAAAATGTGTACAGGGATGCTTATTGCCATATTCTTTCTATAAGAATGAAAAATTGGAATAATAATAAGCATTTATTGAGCACTGACCATGGGCCAGTTGCTGTGCTAAGTGGTTTATGAGCATTGTCTCATTTCATCCTTTCAAGTGGGTTCTATTATTGTCTGTTTTTACAAATGAAAAAAGAAATGGAGGCACAAAAAGCTAAGTAATTTGCCCAAGATGACATTATTAGTGAGAGAGACAGATGTGCAAATGATAGCAATAACGCGATGTGATAAACATTAAAACAGAAATAATATAAGCGACAATAGGTAGACAGTGCCAAGTATTATCATTATACCTGTTGTCTGTTCCGAAGCTTCAGATAAAGCCTAGCACATGGTGAGCATCTAAAAATGGTTGTTATTATACACTTCAAACTCAAATGTGCCCGGGAGTCACCTTGTTAAAAATGCAGATCCTGAATCAGCAGGTCTGGGTGGGTGGGTGGTACGCATAGTCTACATTTCTAACAAATTCCCAGATGGTGTCCGTGTCCTTCAAGGACCACACTCTATCAGAGATTAAATAGGTTGGGGAAGGAGGAAAGCCCTGAATATGCCACAACAAAACAAATCACAGAAGCCCCAAGGACCTGTGACATGGAAGAAAACTAGAAGGCTAGATAGTCGCTGTGTTACTACCATGTTGGACAGCAGCTTCTAGTCAATTTCTTTCTCTTTCCCTCTTTACTGTCACATGGACTAATTCAGTTCCACAAATATTTATTGTGTGCTTCAGCGCCAGTCACTATGGGAGCAAAAATGAAGGAAAATCCAGTGGTTTCCTCAAGGAATTTTTTTTTAAACAGAAAAGTTGTTCTTTCTTTTCTCTCTCTC